>CAUZXP010000350.1:2500-17339 GCA_963584105.1 Alviniconcha strummeri | reverse complement strand
TGACGGCTAGCTGGGTCTGAGCACAGCCTGCGGCTGGGTCGCCGCTGCGCCGCAACAGGCGAACTCCATTACTCTAGTTGACAACCGCCTCTAGTCGGCTGAACCAGGATTGTGGCCTTTTTTCCTCCGCTGTGGTGGTGGTGAGGTGATGGGGGTAGGGGGTGGGGGGTGGGGGTGTTGATGGAGATGAGGTGATTATAGAAGAGAAGAATAGCAGTTACAGAGAGATTCAGATTAGGAAAGAAACTCGAGATTGTGGCCTTTTTTCTCTCCGAGCTGGTGGTGATGGGGGTGGCGGTGGAGTGGGTGGGTGGGGGATGGGGATGAGTGATTATAGTTACAGAGAGATTCAGATTAGGAAACGAACTGGCGATTTGTCGTCTGTTGGAGCTGGGAGACACCAGGAAAAGATCCAACGCCAAGACGTCACAGCACTCTGGCTGAGCCGCCACTCTCAGCACTGGTGAAAATGCTTAAGAAGTTGTTTGACTTTCGTTCTTGTTTGTCAGACTTCACGAGCTGTGCGAAAGTCGAGGTGGCCGTCCTGGGCTCCCCGTCCTAATGAGCCTTATGGTTTCTGTGGACGTAAAGCAACAATGAACCATGCTTATGCATTGGTCACAGTTTGTCCCTAATAATTATGTCAGCCCGACATCCGAGGACATTAAGCTCTACAACATCATCAGCGTTCTTCTTTACTTTAGGATGATTAAGAATCAAACACTGTATATCACTGCAGTAAATTAAACTGATGAAGGTAAAAGTACTAGCATGAAGTTCCATTGATCTCCTCGTTTGAACCAACAACAACAACAAAAACGGCGGCGGCGTTAGAGTTTGTCGCTCAGGCGTGCACAAATGCACTAGAAGACGTTATACGTTGTGTCACTGTGAAAGATAAGCGAGGGACTTCCCACAACTGTCTCGCAGAACTCAGGAGGAACTGTGAGAAAGTCTCGTGTCACTGTGAAAGATAAGCGAGGGACTTCCCACAACTGTCTCGCAGAACTCAGGAGGAACTGTGAGAAAGTCTCGTGTCACTGTGAAAGATATGCGAGGGACTTCCCACGACTGTCTCGCAGAACTCAGGAGGAGCTGTGTGAAAGTCGAGGTGGACGTCCTGGGTTCCCAGTCCCTAATAGTCTGTACGGTCTCTGTGGCCGTAAAGAAACATTGTAGAAGAAGAATGATGAAGTATGGAGAGCAGAGCTCAGGAGCTGTGTGAGAGTCGAGGTGGCCGTCCTGGGTTTCCAGTCCGTAATAGTCCCTGCGGTCTCTGTGGACGTAAATCAACATTGAACTTGAACGACTGTCTCGAAGAGCTCAGGAGGAGCTGTGTGAAAAACGAGGTGGACGTGCTGGACTCCCCATTCCTAATAGTCCGTACGGTCTCTGTGGACTTAGTTCGAGTTCAATGTCGCTTTACGTCCACAGAGACCAGGCAAACCATTAGGGACGGCCACCTCGACTTTCACACAGCTCCTGAGCTCTGCTGTGGGGGTAAAGCAACACTAAACGACTATCTCGCTGCGCTGTATTCTCCACACGTCTTTGCTGCAGACGCCAACCCGCGGCCAGAGAAGTACTGTGTGTGACAGCTCTGTGTGAAAACACTCCGAGCATTGCTTTCCGGCACCTTCCTCCAAACTGCCAGAATCGGTCACGCCACTAAACGGGCACAATTTATCTCCGCGCAGCTGTCCACCGACGCTGTCAGCGACCCCCGAAAGGTTTGGGTAGCCTACTAATAAGATTGTGGGAGCGAAATAGCGTCCAAGCACGCTCGTAAACATGAGGCGCGTCCGCCCCTGGTATAAAAAAAGAGCTCCGTTTCGATTCCAACGATTTTGGCCTCTCTCTCTCTCTCTCTCTCTCTCTCTCTCTCTCTCTCTCTCTCTCTCTCTCTCTTCTCTCTCTCTCTCTCTCTCTCTCTCTCTCTCTCTCCACTTTCCAGTCATAAGTAACGTAGGCGGTTATAAAAGAAAGGCCTGATATAATTTGAGTTGTCTTACTGCTATCTGAGCACCAACGAAAAACTGTCCGTTAGCTGACAGTTTTTCGACACCTATGACGCGACAAATTATGGCAGTGGTTTGATTAAGGATGTCTTAAACCAGTGCTGGAGTTTGGTCTGAGCACGGTCTGCGGGCCGCTGATGTGCCTCAAGAAGTCAACTGCATTCCTCCAGCTGACAACCTCTAGCCTCCGGTCGGCTGAACTACGAAATTGTGTAGGTCCATAGCTGAACTGAAGATCGTGGCCTTTTTTCCGGAGCGTCGGATGGAGATGAGAGGATTACGGCCGGGACAGAGCAGAGAAGAGTAGCCCTAATTGAGTACGAGGGTAGATAAGTGAGGTGTGGGACTGGGGAAAATGAGGGGACGGAGCGAGGAAAGGAATAGGGCAAGTCAGCCTTTGCTGTGCTTACCCTCCCGGCAGCTCTTAGAGGCGTAAGATGTTTACCACTCATTCTGTACTTTTCCCTTATTTACGATCAATGAAATGAGCTGAGCGAAGAGAAACCTCTGGCTCCCGTCGCGTCACCGATATTGAATTAATCAGACAACTAGCGTAGATGTATAAATAATCACTCGCGTTGGTTTTTCTTCCTTTGTTCTTTATTTCCGATGTACTGGTTAGGTTTGTCTGTGCCATATTCTTTCGTGCTACCCCCCACCTCCCTTCCCCCACGCCCCATTCGACACACACACACACACACACACACACACACACACACACACACACACACACACACAACGCACGCACGCACGCACGCACGCACACACACACACGCATGCATGCCCGGACACACGCACGCACACAGGCACGCACGCACGCACGCACGCATGCCCGGACACACGCACGCACACAGGCACGCACGCACATACGCACGCACGCACGCACGTACGCACACACACACACACACACACACACACACACACACACACACACATACACACACACACACACACACACACACACACACACACACACACACACACACACACACACACACACACACACACACACCAAAAACAAAAGAAAACCCCAGTTTTCGAGTTGGAGTTGTCTCTCTCTAGCTCTCTCTCTTTTAGCAACAGACAGATAATACACCAACAAACGATGATGCGAATGATGTTTTGTCCCTGATATGTCAGCCCGACAGCTGAGGACATTAAGCCCCACATCTGCATCATCGATGCGAATGGAATTTGATCTACTTTTATTTGATGGAGAATTCACGTCACGTCTGGGGGGGGAATGCAAACACGAAGCTCATTTTCAGCGAAAGCTGTAAAATGTACGTGGGGTTTTATGATTCTGCTTTTTTGGCTGTTCTTGAATGTCTTTCGTAACTTAGAGACTAATTCTGAGCGAAACACATAAAACATCTATGGGGTTTTACGGTTAAACTTTTTGGCTGTTGTTAAATGTTCTTCGTGACTTGGAGACTTGTTTTGAGCGAAACACGTAAAGCTTACATGGGGTTTTACGGTTCTGCTTTTTGGCTGTTACTGAATGCCATTCACATGACTTCGAGACACACTGTGAGTGAAACATGCAAAGTTTCAATGGGGTTTTACGGTTCTGCTTTTTGGCTGTTACTGAATGCCATTCACATGACTTCGAGACACACTGTGAGTGAAACATGCAAAGTTTACATGGGGTTTTACGGTTCTGCTTTTTGGCTGTTACTGAATGCCATTCACATGACTTCGAGACACACTGTGAGTGAAACATGCAAAGTTTACATGGGGTTTTACGGTTCTGCTTTTTGGCTGTTACTGAATGCCATTCACATGACTTCGAGACACACTGTGAGTGAAACATGCAAAGTTTACATGGGGTTTTACGGTTCTGCTTTTTGGCTGTTACTGAATGCCATTCACATGACTTCGAGACACACTGTGAGTGAAACATGCAAAGTTTACATGGGGTTTTACGGTTCTGCTTTTTGGCTGTTACTGAATGCCATTCACATGACTTCGAGACACACTGTGAGTGAAACATGCAAAGTTTACATGGGGTTTTACGGTTCTGCTTTTTGGCTGTTACTGAATGCCATTCACATGACTTCGAGACACACTGTGAGTGAAGCATGCAAAGTTTACATGGGGTTTTACGGTTCTGCTTTTTGGCTGTTACTGAATGCCATTCACATGACTTCGAGACACACTGTGAGTGAAACATGCAAAGTTTACATGGGGTTTTATGGTTCTGCATTTTTGGCGGTTGTTAAATGTCATTCATGACTTGGAGACTCCTTTCGATCGAAACCCGTAAGTTTTACGGTTCTCCTTTTCGGCTGTTGTTGACCGAATGTCATTCATGACTCCGAGACTCATTTTGAACGAAACATGTAAAACGTACATGGGGTTTTACGGTTCTGCTTTTTGGCTATTCTTGAATGTCATTCATAACTTAGAGACTCATTTTGAGCGAAACACATGACCCATCTATCAGGTTTTACCATTCTGCTCTTCGGATGTTGTTGAATGATGTAATTCATGACTTCAGAGTGTGTTTTTAACTCAGAACGGCGGATTACTGCATGGTTTGTAAGAGCTCAGCTTGAGTGGGCAAGCCAGCTGACCTCAGACAGGCCTATACTGAGATGGTAAAAAGAACACGGATTATAAATATGACAACACAAAACACGTGCAAACGCAAATGCAACGCCTGTCATATTAAAAGCCGCATTCTTTCTAACATTTTGTGTGTTTTGGTGTTGTTTCAGAATACTAGCAGTAGACTTTGTATGAGATTTGTTGTTATTGATGCTGTTGTTGTTGTTGTTGTTTTCTTGTTGTTTTTAGATGGTAAAAGCAATCGACGAAGCACATGCGTGCTTCCAACCCACGTCTCATGAATCCTTTTGGCCCGATTGTTTCCTTTCAAGCACTTTTGTTAACACGCGATAACTCGGCTCTATCCCGCCCTTTCAGGAGAGATTGCCGACCACTGCCTTGTCTATGCTTCCCTCCGGCTTCGGGTGCTGGAGACGTAATATTCCTTAATATTCCTGGCTGTTGTGCCAGCGGGCAGTATCTTAAAATTCTCCGCACTTCAGATGCTGCCGGACGCAGACTACTTGTGGTAGTGTTTTGCCCTCCGGTCTGTCTGCTCGGTTATTGCGCTCGACTCAGCATGTCCAGGTCAGTAAAAGTGCACAGTAGTGTACTGAGAGAGAGAGAGAGGTGGAATGTGGCTATATATAGTCACTTGTTGGCGCAGAGCCTTTTCCCACAGAGCTCAGGAGCTGCGTGAAAGTCGAGGTGGCCTTCTTGGGTTCCACGTCCTTAATAGTCCTTATGATCTCTGTGCACGTAAAGCAACATTTACAGAAGAAGTAACAGTTTCACAACAGAAGAAGTAAATTTCCGAACAGAGCTCAGGAGTTGTGTGAAAGTCGAGGTGGCCGCCCTGGGCTCCCCTTCCTTAATAGTCCTTATGGTCTCTGTGGACATAAAGCAACATTTACAGAAGAAGTAAGTTTCACAACAGAGCTCAGGATCTGTGTGAAAGTCGAGATGGCCGTCCTGGGTTCCCCGTCCTTATGGTCTCTGTGGACGTAAAGCAACATTTACAGAAGAAGTAAGTTTCCCAACAGAGCTCAGGATCTGTGTGAAAGTCGGGGTGGCCGTCCGGGGCTTCCAGTCCCTAACAGTCCTTATGGTCTCTGTGGACGTAAAGCAACACTGAACTTGAACTTGCAAAGCCTTTCCCATTTTCCAGTTTGTAATAAGTTCGTGTCAATGTGAAAATGACGACGCATGAGGGCGACTGATTTTTTCCAGGCAATCCAGCAGAAACTATATCTGACCTACTTGCTGCCGCTTGCATTGTCAAGCTGCATGTCGTGACCTAGTTTGGTTAAACGTGCTTAACCCCGAGTTGTCTCCGGAAGACTGCGGTACTGGCAGGGACAACGGATCCCAGGAGGTGGGTCAAGACGGAGACCTCACCTAGCGCTATACAGTGACAACACGAGAATTCCCTAAAAGCTCTTATGGTCTCTGCGGACGTAAAGCAACCTTTACAGAAGTCAGTTTCCCAACAGAGCTGTGTGAAAGTCGAGGTGGACGTCCTGGGCTCCCCGTTCTTAACAGTCCTTGTGGTCTCTGTGGACGTAAGGCAGTATTGAACTTAACGCCAGAATGAAATCTGCGTTAAGGTAGGCAGCAATGAGAACCATGACGTAGGCCGGCGCACACTACGAGCATCGCTTTCCGGCACCTTCCTCCAAACTGCCAGATTTAGTTACGCCACTGAAGGGGCACTCTTTATCTCCGCGCAGCTGTCCACCGACTCGGTCAGCGCCCTCCGAAAGGTTCGGGTACTGATAAGACTGTGGAAGCAACACAGCGCCCAAGCACGCACGTAAACATGAGGCGCATCCACCCCGGGTAAAAAAAAGAAGAAGAAAAAGAGTTCCGTCTCGATTCAAACGATTGTGGTTTTATTTGTGCTGGTGTAAACTTTGTTGGCGGCTATAAATGATACGCCTTGTTTTATTTTAGTTGTTTGTAACAAATTTACTACTTTTTGAGCACCAATACAAAAAACTGCTCGTTAGCTGACAGTTTTCTGGACCCTGTGACGTAACTAAGTACGGCAGTGGTTGAAGGAAGGCTGTCGTAAACCGGTGTTTGGGGCAGGCATTGTTGTTTACGTGGATGGTTTTCGCACAGCGCTTAGTCACTGGCTGTACGGATCGAGGTCTCCTCAGTACACAGTCCCCTCCCTTTGGCGGGGGGACCATCTGTGTACACAGCAAAATCCCACGTGCTTCGCTGTTTCCTTTACAAAAAAGACTGATCTGTTCGCCTTGCCTGTCGGCTTGCCATTTTCAATAGCGGCAGGATGTTTTCCCAAGCTCTTCGACAGCAGGGTCTCACAACGGTACCGGAATAAGGTTGGGGAGTTGTTGTTGTTGTTGTTTTGTTGGTTTGTGTGTTTGTGCGTGAGTGCGTGCGTGAGTGCGTGCGTGCGTGCGTGCGTGCGTGCGTGAGTGCGTGCGTGCGTGCGTGCGTGTGTGTGTGTGTGTGTTTTGTTGTTGTTGTTGTTGTCGTTTTTCATTCCACGGTTTCGGTTCTGTCTTGTGGCATAGGCCCACTAACTGGAGTCCGCTGCCTGACCCACGAAAGACTTCGACAGTCCCAAACTCCAAGCACTGGTTTACGACATCCTTCCTCCAGCAGCTGCCGTCACTGGTTACGCCATGTGTCTCCATTAAACTGGTGCTCAGACTGCAGTAGGATTGTTACAGACAACTCAAAATTATACCAGGCGTTTCTTTTATAACCGCCCACATTGTTTACGGTAGCACAAACAAAGCCAAAATCGTTCAAAACTGAGAGTTTCTTTTTTCTTTTTCTTTTCTTTTTATTATTTTACTCGGGGCAGACGCACCTCCTGTTTACGTGCGTGCTTTGGCATTAGGCTGCTTCCACAGTCTTACTAGACCGCAAACCTTTCGGAGGGCGCTGACAGCGTCGATGGACAGCTACGCGGAGATAAAGAGTGCCCCTTCAGTGGCGTAACCAGTTGTGGCAGAGTTTAGAGGAAGGTGCCGGAAAGCAAAGCTCGGAGTGTGCGTTTGCACTCTGTCCAGCTGTCTGACGTTGATAGACGGAAAAGACAGATAGTAAAACTGAACGACACACACTGCAGGCTGCGGCAGGAAGAAGTTCCTCCACTGCAAAAGACAGATAGTAAAACTGAACGACGCACACTGTCTCCACTGCACCCTTCGCAAGGACCCACTCGCTATGCATGAAACACACACGGAATGGCGGCATGTCGTCCGCGAGTGTGCCGTTTGAAGTAGGCTCGATGTCTGTTGTCGTTGTTGTTGCCGCTGGTTGCTTTAATGTGGGTGTACCGTACATAAAATATTGAATGTGGGTGTACCATACATAAAATATTGAATGTGGTGTACCGTACGTAAACCGTTTAATGTGGGTGTACCGTACATAAAGTATTGAATGTGGGTGTACCGTACATAAAATATTGAATGTGGGTGTACCGTACATAAAATATTGAATATGGGTGTACCGTTCATAAAGTATTGAATGTGGGTGTACCCTACATAAAATATTGAATGTGGGTGTACCATACATAAAATATTGAATGTGGGTGTACCGTACATAAAATATTGAATGTGGGTGTACCCTACATAAAGTATTGAATGTGGGTGTACCGTACATAAAATATTGAATGTGGGTGTACCGTACATACAATATTGAATGTGGGTGTACCTTACATAAAATATTGAATGTGGGTGTACCGTACATAAAATAGTCCGCTGTTTTACGTTAAAAAAATATATAAAAATTGTTTGCAATTCTATTGTAGTTCAGATTTTCGGAATTCTATTACAGTTCTATTGTAGACCAGATTTTGGAAATTCTGTTACAGTTCTATTGCAGTTCAGATTTTCGCCAACCAGTGATGCTGCATCGACGCTGCGTCAGGTTACCGCCACTTCTGTCCGGCATTCAGCGGTAGGCAGTCGTGGACATGTTCCTTTAAATATTCACGTTGTAGACATGTTCCTTCAAATCTTAACGTTTTGGTTGTGTATCTTAACTCCATGCATGCCGCCTAGGTGAATTGTAAATATTGAGTTATTCCAGCTATTATATCGACAGTTTTTTGTTTTGTTTTGTTTTCGTGTTGTTGTTTTACTTGATTGCTGTATCCAGAGTTGTGATTCAGCTATTGACTTGCGACTTGGTGACTTGCGTTTGGGACATGTGTACAGGAATTTTGAATGTGTGATTTGTCCTGAGGGGGTCCTGTGGGGTTGACGGGACGTTAAAATCCAAGAACTGACTCATTCCAAGAGCTGTTTATGTGACAATTTGCATTCAGGTCACAATGTCGCGGGCCTGTTGTTACCATCACGAAAATACAGAACACAAGAAGAAGAAGAAGAAAAAGAAGAAGAGTAAAGAGGAGAAGAAGAAGAAGAAGAAGAGGAGGAGGAGGAGGAGGAGAAGAAGAAGAAGAAGAAGAAGAAGAAGAAGAAGAGTAAAGAGGAGAAGAAGAAGAAGAAGAAGAGGAGGAGGAGGAGGAGTAAAGAGAAGAAGAAGAAGAAGAAGAAGAAGAAGAAGAAGAAGAAGAAGAAGAAGAAGAAGAAGAAGAAGAAGAAGAAGAAGTAGAGGAGTAAGAAGAAGAAGAAGAAGAAGAAGAGGAGGAGGAGGAGTAAAGAGAAGAAGAAGAAGAGGAGGAGTAAGAAGAAGAAGAAGAAAAAGAAGAAGAAGAAGGAGTAAAGAGAAGAAGAAGAAGAAGAGGAGGAGGAGTAAGAAGAAGAAGAAGAAGAAGAAGAGGAGGAGGAGGAGTAAAGAGAAGAAGAAGAAGAAGAAGAAGAGTCATACTCACACAACAGACGCCACGTGCAGAAAATAAAGTCTTCTTTCCGTCTTTTTTTGTTTCCTTCTTACTGGAACCAGCAGTGACGAACGAAATTTCCAGGTGCCGCAGAATACTCTGATATCCACTCTGGCACCTGCAGAATAAACGCTTAGCTTCGGCTCAGCAAAGACCCACAACAATACACGAACACAATGGGCAGGAAAGGTGTTGCGGTCAACACCCTGGTAGACAGCCAGGCTGCAGAAGCTCGTTAGCAACAGAACACGAACTGTTCACCGCAAGTTACATACTGTCAGTCCATACTGTGAGTGTTGCCACATCAAGCTTTGGCCGGGATTCAGCCACCGACTGGTCACAGCACTGACCACAGCCACACTTGCATGCATGGACAGGTGTCGGCGGTTCCAGACTCATGATGTCAGGTTTAGTGAATGCAACACGTTATCAAACTCTGGCATGTGGCGGAAGCGTTAGAACATTTTCATACACTGTAAGGATGCTGTACATCTCTTCGTTTTCTTTTTGTTTAGATGCATGAAAACACCATCGTGTTCTGCGGTTAATTAGTTCACTTTTCGTAATCTGTTGTTGTTGTGTTGTAGTTCACTTTTTATAATCTGTTGTGGACTTTAAAAAAAAATAATTAAAAAATCGGCAAGATTATGATCAACGCAGTACTTTCTTTTTCTTTAAATTCTTCTCACACATTTTTTTTTTTTTTTCTTACGCTTCTTTTCTTGAATTGTTTCTTACTCTTCGTATATTTCCTTCTTTCGTTTCTTTACCGACTTGTTGATTAATGTGAGCAATCTGTTTCTCATAAGCCATGTCCTTGAACAGTTTCTGACCAATTTGTTCGGTTCGTACACTTATTCTTCAAACGCTGCTAATGTGACAATTCGTCGTGTATTTGTACGTATGTGGGAAGCGAGCACGGACGTGTTTTTGATGTCCTTCTACACTGTGTTTAGCTTGTTGTCCGAGCCAGAATTGGAGTCTGCAAACTCTCGATCCCCGAATCGTCAATCTTAACCAACTTGGACACGTCAACGACATTGATTTTCAACACACAAGGGAGTTAATTAGCGCTCGAAAGACGTCACGCAAACACAACCAAGACCTGAGTCGCCTGCAGTAACTCTCACCTGGCATGCGAGTAAATACAAAGTACATAAACTGCACCAGAGGTACATCCTTTTCGTCACTCTTCTTCTTCGACGTTGTCTGCTCAGACATTAACTTCGGTAACTTGGAAGTATGCCGCTGCATACTAGAGGGTCTCCACACAACCGTAGATCTAACTTCTTTCTCACTGCTGTGTCAGCTGGTTAAGCTTCTGTTGTCAGATTCCTGCAGGTCTGACAATCCTCGAGGGACGTTGTTGTTGTTGTTGTTGAAGTGTTGCTTTACGTCCACAGAAACCGTAGGTTTGTTTGGGACCTGAGCCCAGGACGTCCACCTCGACTTTCACACAGCTCCTGAGCTCTGTCTCACACAGCTCCTGAGCTCTGTCTCACACAGTTCCTGAGCTCTCTCTCACACGGCTCCTGAGCTCTGTCTCACACGGCTCCTGAGCTCTGTCTCACACAGCTCCTGAGCTCTGTCTCACACAGCTCCTGAGCTCTGGAGGAACGTTCCATCGTCATGGGTTACATACCGCAGTGACGCATCGAAGATTTCCCCCGAAAGAAGTACTGACATTTTTGTCATTCAGTTTCCTTGCTTTGGACACAGCTCGTCGCCACCCACTTCCACTAATGGCTGAGGACGCAGAACTAACGTGTCATGAGGTGATCACGGTTGTTTTTCACGCTTACAAATGTAGCTCGTCGTTGTCTTCCGGCCGTTGTTGGTTTAATTGCGTGGTGCCACCAACAGAGCCTGGTGCTTTAAAGAGGCAGCCACCATCAGGGCCTGGTGTTTTAAAAAGGTAGCCACCAACAGAGCCTGGTGCTTTAAAGAGGCAGCCACCATCAGGGCCTTTTTTAATATTTTTTTAAAGGTAGCCACCAACAGGGCCTGGTGCTTTAAAGAGGCAGCCACCAACAGGGCCTGGTGCTAGTGAGGCGTTATACTGGTAAGCAGAAGGACCTCGGTTCGATACCGCTTCGGCTCTCCTTTCTCCTCAAAAAGGTTGTGGTTTGTGAACACTGGCTTGTGACTTTGTCCATCACTTCCTAATGAAACATTACAATGGCTCTCATTGCTGCCCATCTTCATGCAGAAGTCGTTCTGGTGGTGACAGTGTACCGATAGGTATATAATCTCCCACTCCTCCCCCCTCCCCACCCTTCTCCCCGTCCCTAATAAGCCTTATGGTTTCTGTAGACATTAAGCACCATGTTTACTTACTTAGGGCCTGGTGCTTTAAAGAGGCAGCCACCAGCCACCAACACGTAGGCCACTGATGACTTGAAATAATGCTTTTTATACGCATATATCTGTATTTGTTTTACCCGTCGGCCTGAACTCGATCGGGTTTGCCCAGTAGGACAGAGCGAGAAATCGTTTTTGTACAGGTTGTTGAGATTTGAATCTGTTTCTGTCAAAGACGTTCGCTTTGTATCGCCTGATAGCTGACCGCGCCAAGCATCGAAAATGACTTCTCTGGACTTGAGTGAATAGTTTTTTAATATATTTTTTATGTGCTTCCCTCCGAGTCGTGTATCGACTTCGCCGATATCTGAATAGGATCGGGGGTCGCAAGGGGACAGACACATATAGTACTCGTGTCCAAGCGGAAAAGATTGGTGTGTGTGTGTGTGTGTGTGTGTGTGTGTGTGTGTGTGTGTGTGTGAGTGTGCGCGTGTGTGTGTGTGTGTGTGTGTGTGTGTGTGTGTGTGTGTGTGTGTGTGTGTGTGAGTGCGTGCGTGTGCGTGTGTGTGTGTGTGTGTGTGTGTGTGTGTGTGTGTGTGTGTGTGTGTGTGTGTGTGTGTACATGCGTGCGTGCGCGTGTGTCTGTTTAGCCATGAAATCAGTTTCTCTGCTGAGATGATAACATGATCTTGAATCATAAATCACATAATTTTGATCTCACTTAGAATTCGACTGGTTTTCCACTCCGAGAATATCAAGTTGTGAAAATTCGTGGAATTACCACACAACTACAAGATGGTCAAGGAGTCGAGAAAATTTCGCACAGATCACTTGTCCCCATGGCTAGCAATAATTGTCCAGCCCATGTCCTTCGTCGTCCTGATAGACTGATTCACCAGTCTCTCTCTCTCTCTCTCTCTCTCTCTCTCTCTCTCTCTCTCTCTCTCTCTCTCTCTCCCCCCCCCCCCCCAATCAATCTCTCTCTCACACACACGCAGCCATGACACACGTGTACATAATGCAAACAGTGAGAGCAGGCACTCAGTCAAATCGCGTTCAAGGCAAGAAAATATCAAGTTCATTTTATTCTAACTCCTGCGACCTTGAAACAGCCAATAGCAATTAAAACTAACTGTGGCAAGTAAAACTCGCTAGAGCTGATGATTACGCAGAGTTTCAAGGACCTTGCTAGCTATTAGTCGAGAAAGCGCCTACACAAGGTACAGTAAAACAACAACCAGTAACTAACACACACGGGCAAAATTGAGTGGTTAGTTAGTCATATCCAAGGAGACGGTCGGAAATTCCTGGGACATTTTGAACGCCATTTTGAGTCACAAATACCATCGGAATCACTCAAACAGGGTTATATCTAGCGAATGACGCCAACATTCGCAACAAAAGTAACTTTGATTACAGAGTGTAAACGGGCGAGCTCTCAGCAGACGACTGTTTGTTTTGAAGACATTAGCACTCGGCAAACGTTCACAGTTACTCGGAAATTAGACCTGGATCAAATGTCTGAAAGGAGCAAAGGCGCACTGTAAGACACAAACATCATAAAACTAACTTTTTGTTGGAAATATTGGGTTTGTTCGCTTGATATGACCGTGTTTGGAAGATTCTGATGTCTGTGGCCTAAAATGGCGTATAAAATGTCCCAGGAATTTCCGACCGCCTCTTTGGATATTACCCGCCGACCGTTTCCTTGGATATTACCATGTCTGGAATTCGACGTCCTGTCAACCTCACTGGGTCACGTGGGGACCAGTTTGGAGTGGAATTCAAACGCCATGATTATCTTAATTCGAGCGCTGCCATAACCGAAATGACCTAGTTTGGAGTGGAATTCAAACGCCATGATTATCTTAATTCAAGCGCTGCCATAACCGAAATGACCTAGTTTGGAGTGGAATTCAAACGCCATGATTATCTGAATTCAAGCGCTGCCATAACCGAAATGACCTAGTTTGGAGCCGTTTGTTAGCGAGTAGTCGGATTTTTTCAACGGCACAGGGCTGCCTCAGTACGATTTAGGGATGTACCTCGATAATACGCCACCAGGCTAACTCGAGCTTAAAACAAGATTTTAATTCAAGGGCAACCAGGATCGTAAATCAAGCGCGAGTAGGATTTAAATTCAAGCTCCATGAGGATTTTTGTTCAAGCGCAAAGCACGATCTTAATTCACGCGCCATTAGGATTTTAGTTCAAGCGCAAAACAGGATCTTAGTTTAAGCGCAAAGCACGACCTTAATTCAAGCGCCATTTGGATTTTACTTCAAGCGCAAAACAGGATCTTAACTCAAGCGCCATTAACATTTTAAATCAAGGGCCACAGGATTTTAATTCAAGCGCCATTAGGATTTCAATTAAAGCGAAAAATAGGATCTTAATTCAAACACCATTAGGATTTAATACAAGCGCAAAGTACGATCTTAATTCAAGCGCCATTAGGATTTTAATTCGAGCTCCATGAGAATCGTAATTCAAGCACAAAATAGGATCTTAACTGGAGTGCTGTTAGGATTTTAATTCAAGCCCTATTAGGATCTAAATTTACGAGAAAATCACGATCGTAAATCAAGCGCCATTAGCATTTTAATTCAAGCGCGAAGAACGATATTAATTCAAGCGCCATTAGGATTTTAATTCAAGCGTGTAACAGGAACTTAATTCAAGCGCTAGTCGGATTTTGATTCAAGCGATATTAGGCTCTTAAGAGCAAAACAGGATCTTAGTTCCAGGGTAAAACAGGATCATAATTCAAGCGCTATAAGAATCTTAATTCAAGCGCATTTAGCCATATTTAATTGAAGCGTTTTAAAGATTTTAATTCAAGTGCCATAAGGATCTTCCTGAAGAAAATAATCCCCCTCCCCCCCCCCCCCCCTCCAACATCAACGCCCAATCGCCACCAACGTTTCGTAGACCTAAAAAGAGGCTTGCCTGACACAGTTTTCTTCAATCATGCGCTTTTTGTTCTGCGCTGCCAATGTAACACACACGCACATATAATAATAATAATAATAATAATAATGACACAGTTTTCCTGAATCATGCTTTTTGGTCTGCGGTGCCAATGTAACACACGCACAAATAATAATAACAATACATATACACATCATCACCAACATCAACA
>CAUZXP010000348.1:0-17101 GCA_963584105.1 Alviniconcha strummeri | reverse complement strand
CATATTCACAAACACATTTCAACATCAACTACGGTCTAAAACCAACCTGAGAGCTGGCGTTCCGAACTTTAAAAAAACGAAATGATCGTTATGTTGCGCTTCGTAAAAAAAAAAAAAAAAAAAAAAAAGGAGTTCAAATTCTCAACTGTTTTCATGTTTTAACAACGTTAACAACACCGACGGTACAGCTAGCGCCACTCATGTAGCTTCAGTACCCTGATGCGGGTGAGGTGGTGCAAGACAGTTATTTTCTTAGAAAGAATAAAACGATGAATGAAAATGGGAAGTTGATATATCCACTCACACGCACACACTAACATACACACACACACACACACACACACACACACAACACACACACACACACACACACACACACACACACACAACACACACACACACACTAGAACACTCACACACTCATTCACTCACACACTCACTCACGCTGATTTTAATAGGACAGCACAGAAACACCTAACGTTTGTGTTGTCATATGAATGAGTGTGTGCGCGTGTGTATACGTGTGTGTGTGTGTGAGCGTGTGTGGTGTTGTGTGTGAGAGAGAGAGAGAGAGAGAGAGAGAGAGAGAAGAGAGAGAGAGAGAGAGAGAGAGAGAGAGAGAGAGAGAGAGAGAGAGAGTGAGAGAGACTAATATTGTTTAATTACAGATGCTTGTGTAAATATTTACTTTTTCCGTACTGTGATAATAATATGTTGTGTGTGTTTAGCCTTTGTTGCCCTGTTAAAATATTAGTTTATTATGTATTCTGTTTCCTGCTGTGCACCGTAAGACAAATTCCCTTGTAAAATTGTACGGGGACAATCAATATTCTGATTCTGATTCTAAAAGCAGCGTTCTTTAGAATCTTTCCAGAGTTTTCATTAGTCAATTTTGTTTCAGCTTTTACGCACACACACACACACACACACACACACACACACACACACACACACACACACACACACACACACACACACACACACACACACACACACACACACACACACGCGCGCGCGCGCGCGCACGCACGCACGCACGCACGCACGCACGCACGCACACACACACACACAAGCAAGCAAGCAAGCAAAAACAAAAACAACAAAAACAAGAAAACAAAATAACAACAGGAAAACAAATACCTAGTGAGAAAACAGCTTTAAAAACTAGGCCCAGCCTTGTCCAGCCGGCACGTAAGCCACCCATCACAAAATGACGGACGACCGGTTCCTGCCAGCGGACCACACTCGAGCGAACCGACGACACTTAACAGTGCCACCGGCAGTTTTCCCACAGTGCCCACGGCTCCGTCACCTGATCCTGATTACCCCTGCCCTCTAGCGTTCCGCTCAGAAACCTGTCAATACCGGAAATGCTGAGATTGAGGCTGGTAATGACGGTACACAAAGCTATTGATTGAATCTCCGTGGCAGAATGGATCAAGTGGGTCTTTGTTGACACTGTTTTTCAGGCAGATCTGAGTGCAATTCTTTTCTTCTTCTTTTTTTCTTTTTCTTTCTCTCTCTCTCCTTTTTTCACTTCATCTTCTTCATTAACGTGATTTAAGCACACGCTTTCATCACAGACATGAATGATGGGCAAATTACTGGAGAGGATAACCAAGAGGTGGAAGGACAGTCGTTACAAATAACCATCACCACCGGCAGATACAATACTTCTGCTGTACGTCTCTCGTTTTTCTCCTCCCCCGCTTCTACTTCATTCCCTTAACCCCTCCTCCCCCCTCACCCCCCCCCCCCCACACACACACAATCGTTTAAATAACCATCACCACCAGCAGATAAAATACTTCTGCTGGATGTTTTTCGTTTTCTTTACCACCACCACCACGCCCCACCCACCACACCCCCAATGTCTTTGTTCTCTAAAGATTGGGGCCTTTTTTGTGCGAAAGAGGCAATGCTGATGGACCCAGCTGTTTCGTCGGAGGGGCAGATTCACTGTAATGCAAGCTTTGACAAGACTCGACCTGGCCACCTCATCCCGTGATGCGAAGACGGAAGTCTCACCGCAAATGGAGACGTATGGACGAGCAGGGCGGAGAGCGGCCCTGCGACGATGGCCCATCACTGACAATAACATTGCCGCGGAAGACATTCCAACTCATTGAAGTATGGACCATGTTCGTGTGGACCGTCGTTAATAGACGATCTTCGGAAATCCAGGGGACTGCACTCGGTAAGTGCCTACAGGCAGGGCCTGCATATAGGTCCAGGCCTGCGGGTGTAGCGTTTGGTGAGCCGGTTTGGCCTAGTGGTAAGGCGTTAGGCTGGTAAGTGGAAGGACCTCGGTTCGATACCGCTTCGGCTCTCCGTTCTCTTCGAAAAGGTTGTGGTTTGTGGACACTGTCTTGTGACTTTGTCCATCACTTCCTACTGAAACATTAAAATGGCTCTCATCGCTGCCCATCTTAATGCAGGTGTCATTCTGGTGGTGACAGTGTAGCGATAGGTATATAATCTCCCTCTCCCCCCCCTCTCCCCGTCCCTAATAAGCCATACGGTTTCTGTGGACGTTAAGCACCATGTTTACTTACTTAGTGTAGCGCAGAGTAGGTGCGTTTTTGTTGGGGGTACAGCGAACACGTGGGCAAGATGACGGATACCCGTAAACAAAGGCAGAAAATGCATCCGAAAAGCCGATCAAGCGCTCACTGTTCGTGGGGAACATGCAGATCGGATAGCAGGTTCCCCCAGCTGGTAGTCTAGTATGGTTTATAATATGTCCATGCCTGAAGATCTAAAACTGTTGCAGATCGGCTCTTCTCAGCTGCCGCCTCCATTCAGGGGACTTCACTCTGCCGGAGTAAGAAAAGAAAAACTGTCAAATTATCTTTGCCTGTTATTTCCGGAAATTGTCTATTCTGTCTGAACGGAAAAGGAGGTGGTTGTCCTGCCTCCCCACTCCCCCCCCCCCCCCTCTCCACACCCCGTCCATATTACCCGTCCTCATGCACTGAATTTTGGTACTATGGAAATTCTGCTGTGTTCAGTTAAACATTTTAAGAAATATCAGTGTCAGATGCCTGTGCCGCCGCCTTAAACCAGTCACGCGATCGCAATAAGGATCATCAGCAGTCAGGGTAAATCACGGTGAACGTGTTTCGCCTTTTCTTTTTCTTTTTTCAGAATTGATTTTTGTTCTGTGCGGACGCCAGCATCCCACATTATTTTCGAGGCCCGTTTTGTCCGTGATGCGAGCACCTTTTTCGTGCACGATGCAAACTTCCTTTTTTTTTTTGTCTTTTTTTTTTTTTTTTTTTTTTGTCTATGAAACAAACAGCTCCTTATGTCCACCATGTGAGCAAATTTGTTGTCCACAATGCAACGACCCTTTTTGTCCATGAGGTAAGCAGCCCAATGCCACGGCTCTTTTTGCCTATAACGGGAGTGACTCGTTTTGGCAACAATGCGAGAGACTCATTTTTCTAGTGACCCGTTTTGTCCATGATGTGATCGGCTTATTATTTTGTCCATGGCGCAAGCGACGCATGTGCTGGGTCCCTAATCCGTAATTATAAAATACATGTCGGGGTTTTGTTACACTGATAAGACGCAGGCACATCTGCTTTTCTCTTCTACTTCTTCCTCTTGTGTGCGTTACCGTATCCTGTCTTTTTTGATGTAGTATATTTTATGCACAAACAGTGTTCCGTTTTTCTTAGGTCCTTCGCGGCTGCTATGATTGTTTTGCAAGATGCGGAGGCAAGAACGCAGCAGTGGCCCCATTGATGCTTGAATTATCCGCCAACACTCCTCCAGCAACTGAAAGCAAAGTGAATCCAGTTTCATTCCTGTGATCTTGTGTTAGTGCATTATATCACCTTTTTGTTGCTTGGAAAAGGTGTTGTTACTCAACTTTTGTGCGTGTTTTGCTTCGCCTAATTATACTAACTGCTCTTTTTAACCTTTTGTGTGTTTTGATCAGCCTTGTCTCTTGTTGTTGTTGTTGTTGTTGTTGTTGTTGTTGTTGTTGTTGTTGTTGTTGTTGTTGTTGTTGCTGCTGCTGCTGCTGCTGCTGCTGCTGCGTTGTTGTTGTTGTTCTTTTCGATTGCATGTCTGACGTATTCACCTGCTTTGGACGTGTTTGCCCGTTTCTCGGAATCCTCATGCGAAGACGACATTGCAGACCACCATTAGGTATTACAATCGAACCCTGAAGAATTATTTTGCTGCTGTTTCTGTCTTGATCACTCTAGAATATTAAATGGACGAGCCCTTTTCCACCCTTTTTTGTCCCGTTTTCTTGCATCCTTTCCAATTATCCCAGGTTGTTAAAAGCAGCCAGTACGCGAAGAAAAAGATGGGAAAGGTCTGCTTTTCACAACCTCTCATTCCTCATCATAACACTACGCCGTCAGCCGGCTGCCTCGTTAGTGTGAGTCGCTTCCTCCTGACTAGGGATTGGTTACAGCTGGCTGTCAGTCAAGGATCCAGATATCGATCTCGAGATCGGCGGGATCAGAAGTCGTCTAGTTACCGCGCCATCTCAGACCACTCAGCCCTTAATGGCTGAAACGTCGGTCGTTTTATAGATGTGTCACACACTGATGTTGGCTAGATGAATAATATGGATGGTTTGTGTGATTTTAGGTCAACGCATACAATGGCGTTAAAGCACAGGAGACAGACAGACAGACAGACAGACAGTCAGCCAGCCAGCCAGCCAGTCAGCCAGCCAGCCAGACACATAGACAGAGACAGAGACATATATATATATATATAGAGAGAGAGAGAGAGAGAGAGAAATCTTTTACATGGAGTAAATGGATAATTGTAGTTAAGGTTTGGTCAGACCTGTCTGCAAACTAGTCCTTGCTAAGCCAATGATGAGTTAAAAAAAAAGAAATTGCAAAGCATCATTTATATAATACATGATGCCGTGTAATTTAATTTTTACTCATGGCTTAGCATGGTTTTGTTGTCAGACCTGTCTGCAAACCAGTCCTTGCTAAGCCAATGATGAGCAAAAGAAATAATTGCAAAGCATCATTTATATAATACATGATGCCGTGTATTTTAATTTTTACTCATGGCTTAGCATAGTTCTGTTATCAGACAGGTTTGACTGGATCTAAACTACAATCCGTGATCAATGAATGAACGAAAAATTTATAATTATTATATATGGAGCAAAGAGACATCCACACACAAACCTTGCTGGTTCACAGCGCCAGATGCACAGAGCGCAGACAGTGAATACATCACTCAGTTATATAGGAACTAACCAACTCCATCAGGAGTGGACACAATCATCAGTCTGATTATTCTGCTCCTGTTACGCGCTAGGTTATGCGCGCGTTCCCACATCGCCATCCATTAGGCCTTTTGTTCTGGAGATGTGGACAAAAGATCCTCAGTGTGCCGAACGATCACAGTGTGTACCGTGCACACGAAAGCTATACAGGCACTGCGGAGTCTGCGCAAGTGTTGACTCGGGAGAACCGAAAATCAATCCACTACTCTGTCGGGTCCAGCAGAAGTGGACCCTGCATAGCCATGGATTTACAGTCCAGCGCCTTATCCATTCACGGAAACACGGACACAGCACTGGTCCAAAGAAGCCACGCTTGCAGAAAGGTTTTATGTCTCCAACGTGGAACTGCTGCACACAACCAACCAAACAACCAAACAAGGCACTCCCTCGCTCCATCTAGGCGTAAACCTCTTCAACAACAACAAAATAGATGCCCGTCTACAAACCAAAAAACGAAAACAATTAAAAGAAATAGTTAAGGACAATTTTGATTTCATTCTCCATTAACACTCTTGTCGACAATAGGACGCCGGCGTGCTCCCTAACTGATGGGGCATCTACAGAGATCCGCGTTTGAGTGTAGTGTGGTAGTTGGAAAGGAGCGCGTGAAAGGGGACCAGTCATCGCCGGGTCTGTCCATTACACTCGATCAAACAGAGAGAAAGAGAGACAGAGACAGAGAGACGAAGACAGACAGACAGAGTTGAATGTGTGTGTGTGTGTGTGTGTGTGTGTGTGTGTGTGTGTGTGTGTGTGTGTGTGTGTGTGTGTGTGTGCGCGCGCGCGCGCGCGTGTGTGTGTTCGATCATTCACTCGCACGCACTTCAAAGCCCGCAAGAACACACAGGCCGACCTCGGCTTGAGTGATGATAAATGAACACTGACAGCATTGGGAGCACCATCGAGTAGTGTTTGCAGAACGAGGCACATAAATCACCGTGTCAATCACCAGCTTCAGTGAACACTGACCCCCATCAGTGTGTCGACCCCTGCCTCATTGGGACATCCTGACCAGGCTACATGCCTGACTCAGTGCGTTTGAGGTACTTGTGCCTTTCGTATCGTAGATGTTGTCAGTAACTGTAAACTACTACGAGCTCTTGCGAGAAAAAGCACTCTATAAATGTAAGCTAATAGTAGCAGGCTAGTAGTAGTAGTGTTGTTGTTGTTGTTGTTGTTGTTGCTGCTGCTGCTGCTGCTGCTGCTGCTGCTGCTGCTGTAAGCATACTGATGCTCCGGCCCCCTGCCTCACTGAACTCTGACCCTTAGTACTGTAGGCCTATTAGATTCCCGCCTTATTCCTCGGAGAAAGATCAAACGCTGACTGTCAGCTGTCAGACAAGAAGATAAAATACACACAAATGTTAAGAATGACCATCTTTTAATAGTAACACAAGAACACACACTTTGGAACGTCGCACACAATGCTAACAGATCAGTAGTTTTCACTGGTTCGTTTTGTGTAAAACAGCTCATTTCTTTGGCATTTGAGACAGGCATCTTTGCTGAAATGGGCACATCGCCTTATCGTGTCTCTTCGACAAGCGTTCAGTCTTAACCTCTCGTGTGTTTGGACTTCCTGAACACTGACCGGCATTGATTACACCAGCTGTGAGCCCCGCTACGCCACAGCCTGATCGGTTGTACTGATCACACCATCTGTGACTCCCCTCGAAGTACAACTCGCACTGCGAATCGATAGCATTGATCGCAGGATCCCAGAGTCCCACTACACTCTTTGGTGTATGCTACTGACTGATTGCAATGATCACATTATCTGAGACACCGCTACAGTTGGCCTATAATTATGTGACGTACACTACTACCCTGCAGCAACTACTACCCTACACTGCGACCCATTATGGATGGCTTTTTCCACACACCTCAAAGCCCCTGTACACTGCACCCTACCACAGTCTATCTCTGAGCACACAGCCCACACTATTGCTCCCTTGCATCGTCAAAGGAAGACATCACAGTACCATACGGACTACGCTACTATTAGCCAAACAGCACCAACCGCACCGAAGCCCCCGATTCCTCGGTCTGACAAAACCACTCCATCGAATCCTCCCAGCCGGACTGGTGTGCACGCACACGCGGGTGAACATGCATGCAGGCCCAGTGGATTCGTTGCTATGAATGGAGACACTGACGGTTCGCACACAGCTGATAACTAAGGCGCTAAAAACCATGCAGTTATCTCCTGTCTATCAAGTAACGATCCGATCCGGTGTTTGCCGTTGTAATGTTTATACTTGTTTTAGACCTGAGGCCCCTGAGACAAGCCCCCAGCGAGCCTTTTTATAGCCCAATAATTATGGGCTGATTTACCGAGCTGTATATATCTGTGAGCGGCTCATTAGTTGGCTAAGTGATTTTGTCGTTGCCGTAACATCGGGAGGAGGTATGCCAGCGATAAATGTAGACACTGGCGCACTCACTCTTAATCGGTGCGTGTTTTGTGTTACAAAGAAGTGTTCATTCTTACTTCGGTATTTTAATTCTCCCATCAAGAGGCATTCTTCTTAATCACTGTGTTTTGTGTTGCAAAAGCGTACATTCTTACCTCGGTATTTTAATTCTCCCACTAAGAGGCATTCTTCTTAATCACTGTGCGTTTTGTGTTACAAAGAACCATTCAATCTTACCTCGGTTCTGTAACTGTCCTACTAAGAGGCGTTCGTCTTAACCATTGCGTGTTTTGTCCAACTGAAACGTGTCCGTCTTAGCGTTTACGTTTTGTCCCATTCAAAAAAATGTAGTCTTCGAGCTTTGTGCATTTTGATGGACATGCATGGTCCAAATGGCGTTGCTGCAGGCGATGTCGCGATGAGAGCCAGGTGCGGTAGGAGGTATATGGCTGCTATAATTATGGCTGTGACAGTGAGCAGAAATCGATGATCGGATGGTGGTGCAGAAAACGACAGGTGATGGTGACAGGAATAGCGGGTATTTGGGTGTTGCAGGTGGTGACAGGAATAACGGGTAGAGGGGTGTTGCAGGTGGTGACATGAATAACGGGTAGTGGGGTGTTGCAGGTGGTGACAGGAATAGCGGGTAGTAGGGTGTTGCAGGTGGTGACAGGAATAACGGGTAGTTGGGTGTTGCAGGTGGTGACAGGAATAACGGGTAGTTGGGTGTTGCAGGTGGTGACAGGAATAACGGGTAGTGGGGTGTTGCAGGTGGTGACAGGAATAGCGGGTAGTGGGGTGTTGCAAATAGAGACAGGAATAACGGGTAGTGGGGTGTTGCAGGCGGTGACAGAAACAACTGGTATCGGGGTGTTGCATGTGGTGACAGGAATAGGCCAACAACCAAACAACTTGCTGAATCAAACACCAGCCGTGGGACACCTGAATCAAGCACGCTGTAGTCCAACACTGTAGTTAGTCCAAAACGCAGTCATGAAAACGCATTGTAATCGAACGAAGCAACGTCCAGTCAAACACACAATAATCCCACACAAGCGAGTCCAACATCAAGCCAGAGGCTCTAGAGTATTCCAACGACCGATCAAACACGCTGCAATTCAACACCAGCCATTGTGCCACCCGAATATCCGAAACCCGGGTATTTCGAAACCATCACTATATAAATATATGTATCCCATATATCACCTGGATATATATATATCACCTGGACAGGTGGGCCAACGCCCTCAGGCCGGACGTGCAAGGGTGTGTAACTACTCTGACAGCCACCAGTAGCTGCTGGACCGGATGCAGAGTTGTCTCCGGAGAGAGACTGACACAGACTAAGATCCAAGAGTTTTAAAAAATATTTTTATTCAGGATTTATTTTTAATTTCGTAAAGTACATTGCATCTTGGGGAAAATAGCACCATCAGTACATGTACGTTATTTAAACAGCAGTGGCAGTAATTAAATCGAGATCCAAGATGGTCGAGGGATGAGGGATGAAAGAGGGGGGAGGGGGGGGGTTAATACGTGTCACTGTCACCACCAGAACGACTGTGCATTATGGATAGTCGCCGGGCAGACCCTGCATGACTACCGTACGGTTCCGACACCCGCATGTCTTCCCGCCCTCGGCACCGCTTCGCCAGCTCGATCAGGCCTGAACTGGGCGCCATGCAGGTCACCGCCACTGTCACCAACAGCAGAACGAACGACTGGCTCGCTCTATGCACGTGCTACACACCCACGTTTTGCCCTCGGCAGCACTACGACACCTCCATCAGAAACTGGCCGCCATGCAGTCAAACATGTATATGTTTATTTGTTTATTGATCGCTATTATGTAGCGCTATTCTCCTCTTTTGAGCAGACTCGCAGCGCTAGCATATGATTCTACATGAGTGAACAGCTTTTTATAGCGCGTTTTTTAATATCTACCGAAGTGGTGAGCTTATAGCGTTGGCAAGGCTGGTGCCACATGAAACTTCTGCCGTCTCGGCGCGTTCTGTGTACACCATACAACCATGCACCATGTCACTTCATGCAAATTAAGCCACATACGTAAGGTGCATGCGTGTTTAGCTGTAACCTGCCACCCGTATGTATATAATATAGTCTCGAGCAATGATGCAGGAACACGCTGTGGTTCAGTATGTCACATAATTGATCCACCTGTCCCACAGCAGGTTGTCCAGCATCAGTGCTGTAAGACGAGGAGAATAATCGTTACAATGGCACGGAAAACAGCGACTGGAGGTTGTGCTATTTCTGTTTTCATGGTGCTTATATAGCGTCCACAGAAACGTGGCCAATCTTGGCTGCAGACTAGGTAAGATATATACATATATACACAGGCTGCAACACCTGCGGCATGACCGATCTTTTCGGCAGTGGAGAGGAGCTCAGGGCAGGCTAGTAAGCTATCAAAGTCGATGCTAACCTGAGAGTGATTTGGGTCAGACTGTAACATTCCTTCTAACCCTGGGCTGCCAAAACAGCGAGAGATCTCAGTGGTCTGTGCGCCGTTCTTCGTCCGGTCGGCGCATTCCATTCCTAATTCTATTAACATAGGCTACGGATCTCGGCAAAACAATCACGTTTTCTCACGCGCGCGCGCGCGCGCGCGCGCACGCACACACACACACACACACACACACACACACACACACACTGAGACAGACAGACAGACACTGAGCGACAGACAGACAGCGATGGCAGTGACAGACCGAGAGAGAGAGACAGAGGCAGAGAGAGACATGGACAGGATCAGAGGGAGTCCCTGCAAAGAAGATGAAAAAAACGAAAAACAGGTGTCAATACTCACACTGAAAAGCGTGTTCAGAGTGTTCACTCTCATCCACAGCAAACGCCACCCGGCGCTCACTCTGGTCTTGCGACACCGCCATGACGCTCCTCCAACACTCTCCTTCAACCGTACACGTGCACAGTCTCCTAGTTCTCAGCCACACAACTGACGCTCTCCTATCACCGATGACGCACACTAAAAATGAATCAGCAACCGAACAAGAACTGGTGGCCGAAGCTGAAAGCTGCGACCGAGTGGTCTTTACACGGACCTGCTGCCACCACGTTCTGAGAGCGGTGGCGGAGCGCTATTCAAGACCGCAGATGCACGAGAGGAAGCCACAGTGCGCGTGCTGCCAGCTAGTCCGCGGTCTCTGACACTGTACTCTGCTGCTGCCTCTCTCCTCTGCTGGGCTTTTTATAACGTTGGTCACACAGGCTCTCTCAACTTGCGTTCGATGCTGGAATCTGCAGACCGTTTCCTCGCTCACTCATTCACTCACTCATTCGCGACGATTCGCTCGCTGCCTTATATATAGCACGCTGGCTGTCAGGAAGGGTTTGGCTATAGTCAGCACCCAACGGCAAGGTGGTTCCGTGCCAGTGATCGACCGTGCCGTGCGTAGCTTATTCACAGAGACTATATACACACCCCACGGAGATGCTGTCCTCTTTGGTTTGCTTGCTGCGAGTGTATGTATACACACTAGTTTCAGGTACCCCCACTGGAGTTTCTGAAATAAATTCCTTGACTCCAGTTACGACATTTATCCTCAATTTTGATTTCTGTCACATCCGTTGAAGCACGGGTCGAACCTACCGGCAAACTCGAAAACGTTGCCTGTTTTCATGAGATTAGTGTTTCTGCCCGTGTCATGGCGGTGTTGTATTGTGCATGTATGGCCCTATATAGCCTAATGACCGACTTCGGGGTCTGGATCTTGATTTAGATTTTCAGTGGTGCCGCTGTACGTTGCAGGATCTATCTTTAGCGGGTATCGATGCGACGGGAGGGGAGCGCTCAACGGTTACAGTCTATGTTCTACTTCGGCTCAGACGTTCTGCCGGCTTGGAGGGCTGGTCGTAGAGTTCTGTCTACTGCAGACACTACACTGAGTACACAGAACACTGTGTGACCTTCGGGAAACAATTATACACGGGCCATGTCTGGTAATATAGGTCAGTACTATCAGTGAAATGAAATGTTTGAGCGAATGTCGTAGCACTGGGATTTCTTAGTAAAAATGTGGCAGTTTATATTGGTGTGAGAAAAATAAAATCAGAAGCAAGTCTTATAATGGTGAGGTAAGCTTTTTGCCTTCCACATAGTCACAATTAACTCGGCAAGCGGTGTAAATATCAGTGTCTACTCAAGAAGCAAAACATTCATATTGGTAAAGAGTTATTATATTTGGAAGCGAAAACATCATTAATTTTGTCTGAAACTGCAAAGGACTACGACTGAGATTTCTAAAACAGAAAAAGATCAAAACACATCAAAAGTTATACTGAAAGAACGCCGCTATTTATGCACAACTTGAAACACAGCATGCGAATTTTCGGGGTAATCCTCTTTTTCAAGCTACGAAACAACACTTTTTGAACAACACAGTTAAACGGTAAGAGAGAGAGAGAGAGAGAGAGAGAGAGAGAGAGAGAGAGAGAGAGAGAGAG
The DNA here is from genome assembly GCA_963584105.1 of Alviniconcha strummeri. Classification (NCBI taxonomy): domain Eukaryota; kingdom Metazoa; phylum Mollusca; class Gastropoda; family Provannidae; genus Alviniconcha; species Alviniconcha strummeri. The sequence continues at coordinate 4,927 of CAUZXP010000348.1, read as the reverse complement.
AGAGAGAGAGAGAGAGAGAGAGAGAGAGAGAGAGAGAGAGAGAGGTTACTTAACTACGTTTGGTTGACCTGTTTTGCCGTCATGTTGGTTTGTTGGGAAGACTGTTAGCATGACATGACAATGACGTGTAATAAAACAGGTGTGATAATGAATATTATATGCAGTACAAATTAAATGGCACAGAAGCGTGACAGAGATGTGGAGGAAACGGGGTAGCGGGGGAAAAAACACACACACCATTAGTCGTATTCCAAAGGCTCAGTTCTCTCCCGCCCTCCCCCTCAGTACCCCAGCCCCCCCCCCCCCCCCCCCACCCCCTTTCCCCACTTTTCTCTCTGTCACTCACTCTTCTACGCCATTTCACAGCCCAACATACAACCGCTTCCGCTAATACTCCCACACTGACAACAAAGCAGACCCAGCGGAAACTACTGAGAAACCTGTTTTCAGCGATGAAAACGATGTAAACCGTTTAAAAACGGACCCTCGTGCAGGTAACGATGAACGCCTGCTGTGCTGCTGTGTAACTGGTGAAGCCGAATGCCAGAAAATGAAGGGTGATTCTAGAGCCAGTTTCTCGCCCCTTCCGGCCCAGACAAGCTGGTGGTGCTGAAGGCGGTGTGGGAAGTAGGCGGTTGGGGAGGGAGGGGGAGGGGGGAACGGGAATTATCCTGAACCCGGTTGGTAATGAAGATTTCCATCCCGAGAGATGCTTGATAAATAATTTTTCATCCAGCCCAATTAAACTGGAAATGGATTCTCCGCTTTGAACGTTACACGGCGAATGTGCTGTACGCGCCGCCTCACAGTAATTTATGAGCTCATCACAAAATGTGATGATGGGGAAAAAACTGAGCAAGGGGGAGAAGGCTGAAGGGAAATAACTTTCCATGGCCTAAGCTCTTTCCCAGTCCGAGCAGATCGCTGACCACTTCACACTCCGGGCATCGCTTTCCGGCACCTTCCTCCAAACTATGTCAGAGCGGGGAACTGAAACGCCACTGAAGGAGCACTCTTTTATCTCCGCGCAGCTGTCCACCGACGCTGTGAGCGCCCTCCGAAAGGTTTGGGTACTAACCCGGATAGACTGTGGAAAAAACATAGCGTCCAAGCATGATGTAAACACGAAGCGCGTCCACCCCGGGTAAAAAAAGAAGAAGAGGAAGTTCCGTCTCGATTCAGACGATTTTGGTTTTATTTGTTCTAGCGTGAATAACGTGGGCGGTTATAAAAGAGTTGCTTGTTGCAAATATACTGCCATTTGAACACCAACGAAAAACTGTCCGTTAGCTGACAGTTTCTGGAGACCTATGGCGTAATCAGTTATGGCAGTGCTTGGAGGAAGAATGTCGTAAACCAGCGTTTGTCTACGACTGTGGTTGGTTATAAGGACTCGGCCATTCTGTCGTCTGCTTCTTCCAAAGAATCTGTGACTACCAGCACAAAAATGTCTCGTCATATTTTACGTCACAGCCGTTTAATTGCATAGTTAATGTTTTATGTGTTTAAGACCAAATGTTCAGGTGTAGCCGCAGATGTGTGAGTATTGATCATCAAACCAAGTCTGTTTCAATCCTTAAACACTGCTCGTGACAGGTTTCGTGGTGACAGCTTTTGCTTATTTGTTGCGGTACACTGGTCATCTGCTCTGTGTGATTTAAACCTAAAATGATATCAATTAAATCATTAGTGTAATTCAAAATTGATTTCAAGAAATTCACACAAATCCATGACGAAATGTTGAGGGCAGTACCTACATCCAGCGTTAAAAATGGCGATCATTTCTGGCCCTGTGTCTGCAGGTCAGTGGCCATAGGGTCAGGTGCAGGTAACTTTCCTCTCATTCCCCTCATTACCGCCCTTGCCTGTTGGCATCTTGCTGCAGCACTGAGCAGCGGTTTCTGCCGGTCACCTTCACCCGTCACCACGACCCGGCATGCCGGGCCTCTCGGGCTTTTCCGGGTCTTAGAGAGATTCCTTCGTTTCTCCACAGGCACTCGCAGCTCCATGTTTGTTCGTCAGTGTTGGGGATCTCTCTCTCTCTCTCTCTCTCTCTCTCTCTCTCTCTCTCTCTCTCTCTCTCTCTCTCTCTCTCTCTCTCTCTCTCTCTCTCTCTCTCTCTCTCTCTCTCTTTCTCTGTGTATCCTTACTGTAGCTCATTGTATCCTTAGTTAATAGTAGATTCTCTCATGGGCGAAGGCTGGATGTAAAAAGACCTAGTTCTTCCTTGTAGGTCTATAGCTGTTGTGCATACTTTTGCAATTTCCTTTTTTAATCGGAAACTGCGCACATCATTTCTATTTTTAGTGGCAGTTATAGCAGCCTCCTGTTACTGGTCGAGGAAAGCCGCTAGGAAAGCCGTGCATACACACTTTCGTGCTAGCCTCAGAGGGGAATTATTATGATCTGAAACAGAATGTCTACAGCAACTGTGTAGAATCAACAAGCAAGGGAGTTAATTAGCGCTCGAAAGACTTTTCACTAACACAGCAGAGACCTGAATGGCCTAGGCATCTCTCACCTGGTATGCGAGTAAATGAAAGGTTCTACAGTATCAACATTACCAGCGATAACAATAGCAAAACAACAACTATGTGGTTTTGCCCTTCTTAGTATAACTTCCATTACTGTTACACCTTACCTAAGAGGACGTTTGGATATACATTATATTGTTTCGACCGATCAATACTCTTGCATCCCATGTTGAATGGATGGTGATCCGTGGTCACAGATGTAGACCTAATTACAGGCGGAGGATTCTCTCGGCCGAATTGATTCTTAATACTTTAATTTGACCAAAAGCAATTAATCGGGACCCTGTGAAGCAGACCCGAAGCTGTTACCCACGTGTGTAGGCGCAGAGTAAACGGCCGTCGTCATAGTCAGCTAGTTTCTTCCTGGATTCTTCACTCTGCTGAGTGTCAGTCTGTTCAAATCGTCCATCTTTAGGGTGTACCTCTGGTGGAGTTTATGAACCTTGTAGCCTATTTGCTCGCATACCAGGTGAGAGCTAGTTACCTTAGGCGACTCAGTCTTTGTTGTTGTTTTCATGAGATGTCTTATCGAGCGCTAATTTGTTTGTTGATTCATGTTTTGCCTGACTTTCGTGAATGTTTCTTTGAAACTGATGCAGATAGAGAGATGAGAGAGAGAGAAGGGGTGGGTGAGAGAAGGAAGGATAGATAGGCAGAGAGAGGCAGTCAGGCGGGTATAGGCAGTCAGGCAGGTACAGTTAGGCAGGTACAGACAGGTAGGCAGGTATAGACAGTCAGGCAGGTATAGACAGGTAGGAAGTATAGACAGTCAGGCTATACAGGTATAGACAGGTAGGCAGGTATAGACAGTCAGGCAGGTGTAGACAGGTAGGAAGTATAGACAGTCAGGCAGGTATAGGCAGTTAGGGCAGGTATAGACAGTCAGGCAGGTATAGACAGTCAGGCAGGTATAGACAGGTAGGAAGTATAGACAGGCAGGCAGGTATAGGCAGTTAGGCAGGTATAGACAGTCAGGCAGGTATAGACAGGTAGGAAGTATAGACAGTCAGGCAGGTATAGACAGGTAGAAGTATAGACAGTCAGGCAGGGATAGACAGGTAGGAAGTATAGACAGTCAGGCAGGTAGGCGGACGCAGACAGACACTGATGTCTGGTTCCAAAACACAGTCAACTGGTACGGTCAAATCAGGGCAAGGAGACAGAGGCAAAGCACGGGGAGACCATTTAAGGGAGGTTCGTGAAAGCACCTCAATTAATATGGACGAACTAACATAGGGAGGCACGTGTAAACATAATTATTATAACACTGGTGTTCTGTTCCCTCCTCCGTGCCGTCACTTTGTAACGGACGTATTTCCGTCATCCAGTCATGTGCTGCGACAGTGTCTGTTATGGTTTTGTTGTTGTTGTTGTTGTTGTTACTGCTGCTACTGGCGTTGTTGTTGAGATGTTTTTTCACCCATGCTTCAGGTGAGGTTGGGAGATCAGTTCAACAGCAGGTTACCCGCCACCATCTTGCACTGTTCAGGTGTCTACACATTGCAGGTAAAGCAATGTGTAGTTGAAGGATGTGCACGCGTGTCGGTGTTGGTGGCTGTCGGCATTCAAATGTACACAAACACACACACACACACACGCACGCACGCACGCACGCACGTACGCACGCACGCATGCACGCACGCACGCACACACACACACACGGCTGTCGGCCTATGGACATATATTGTTTCGCGCTTTTGCTAACATCGTGTGTGTGTGTGTGTGTGTGTGTGTGTGTGTGTGTGCGTGCGTGCGTGCGTGCGTGCGTGCGTGCGTGCGTGCGTGCGTGCGTGCTGCGTGTGTGTGTGTGTGTGTGTGTGTGTGTGTGTGTGTGTGTGTGTGTGTGTGTGTGTGTGTGTGTGTGTGTGTGTGATATTGCGGTTCAGCAGCCATGCAGCCACCATCCACCATGGAGAAACAGGGTTCCATCACTGCTAGCACACAAGGAAATGACCTTGGTGACAGCTTTCAGACCAAGGTCAATGACCAGATGAAAGTTATGGCGGCTGTGAAGGCACGACTGGCAGAGGAAGAGGATGAAATAGATTGTCAGAGAAGGGCAATGGAACTTGATATCCACACACGCTATGCCACAGGTAGGAACTTGACATCCACACATTTCATGCCACAGGTAGGAACTTGGTATTCACACACGTCATGCTACAGGTAGGAACTGACATTCACACACTTCATGCCACAGGTAGCGGGAACTTGATATCAACGCACGTTTATGCTACAGGTAGGAACTTGGCATTCACACACTTCATGATGCTGTAAGGAACTTGACATCCATTCACTTTATCCATCCTGCAGTTAGGAACTTGATATCCACACACGTGCAGTTCACCCGTTTGGATATTACCATGCTGTATTTGGAACGGGCAGATTCAAAC
>CAUZXP010000346.1:2500-50300 GCA_963584105.1 Alviniconcha strummeri | reverse complement strand
CTGGCAATTGCGTAATGATAGAGCCATGCAAGAACTCACTTGTGTCACGATGTTTACTTTACTGACTGCTTTCACAAAACACTATTCTCCCACAGCCCAGCACTGGCAATTGCATAATGATACAGCCACACATGCAAGAACTCATTTATGTCATGTCTACTTCACTGACTGCTTTCACAAAACACTATTCTTCCCTCTCGAGCAGACTGACTGGGCTTCACATGTTTTCTTTTGTTTTGTTTTTTCTGGCGGGCTGGGGGTAGGGGTGGGGGGGGGGGGGGGAGGTAGTACATGCTGAGTTATTTAAGCATTTCCATAATCCACCCAACTCTGAAGTGGATGACAAGATCTTTAACATGCATCAGTGATCTTTTTGCATGCACATACATAGGGGACTTCAGTTTATATGTAGTTTTACCTGAAGCAGGACTTTTGTACTCATGCATTAAAACTCAAAGCATGACTGTTTGTAGAGATATCCCTTTGGTAGAATGTATAAAACATTTCAAGATCATTTTGCTGAAAGCATTATTCTGCAACATGTGCATGGATGGTACACGAATACATACGTGTGTGTGATTTAGATACTGATAACTGTAAATCTGAAATAACTGCATGGAGATATAACTGCTGACACCATAAATTCTAGTTCTTGATTCCTTCCCACTTCAGCAACCACACACACACACACACACACACACACACACACACACACACACACACACACACACACACAATCTTAATTAGCCTGCATTCTTGCATCCCCATCCGGCTGTCCACCGGCCCCTTTCTATCTGAGGTTTTATTCATTAATTTATTTTGTATAGATGTACTGAGATCTCCCAAACTGCACCATGTAAGGGCATGCTGTTTACTGAATTTGTTTTTCAGTTCTGTAAAAAAAATGCAAATGAACAATCAGCACCATGAGCATCAGCGTGCACAATACATGTATGAACAATCAGCACCATGAGCATCAGCGTGCACAATACATGTATGAACAATCAGCACCATGAGCATCAGCGTGCACAATACATGTATCTCAGTAAAGAAAACATGTTCCTGTCAGCCTTACAAGACAGGAGAGACAGCAAGAGGTGGGAAGGGAGAAAAGTAGAGAGAGAGAGAAAGGGAGAGGGGGAGAGAGAGGGGTGGCTGAGAGAGAGAGAGAGGGAGAGGGACACAGAGACAGACAGACAGACAGACAGACAGACAGGCAGACAGACAGACAGACAGACAGAACTCAAACTCAAAAACTTTATTTTACAACAATACAAGGACTGTAGTTTAGGTTAAGTCAAAACCTGTCTAATAACTAGTCCTTGCTAAGCTACTTATGAATAATAATAATGACTTTTTTTTCAAGGTGTTGTTTATATACATTATATGAAGCATCAACAAATGAGACAGACAGACAGACAGACAGACAGACAGACAGACAGACAGACAGAGAATGGTTGAATAATCAAACTTTTTTATGAGCCCACTAAAGTACTATGGTAATGGATCAGGCTCAGGGTCTTTTTACATTAAGCCCTCAACCATGAGGGACCAATTCTAGTACAGTACACTTCCACAAAGGAAAAACACAGATTCCAAACACACCCAGAAATAAATACAATATATTCACAGGGGGTTGGGTGACAGACAGAGGTGGAGACCAAAAAAGACAGACAGAAAGACAGAAAGACAGGCAGACAGACAGAACGACAAACAGAAATCTTACCCGCACTCGGCGAACGAGCTGTATTTTTGCAATTTCCTCCAGTTTTTTCTTGATCTCTGCTTGCCGACTGCGCTCCAGGTCGAGGGTTTTGTGAACAATGGCTTGAGCCAGCATGTCCTTCACGTGCTTCTTGTGCTCCTTGCGGCTCATGTTCAGCCTGTATGTCGACTCTGACACAATCTCACCCCGCTTGGAGACCTACAACAACAGTGTGGCTGCAGCTGTTACATGTATCCAAAATTTTGAGAATGCCATTTCCCTAAAAGAAGACACTTTCAGCTTGTCCCTAATATGTAGAATGACATCTGATGACAATGAGACCCAAGAAGTAAGCGAGACACTTTCAGCTTGTCCCTAATATGTGGAATGACATCTGAGGACATTAAGACCCAAGAAAGCAAGCCAGACACCTTCAGCTTGTGGAATGACATCTGAGGATATTAAGACCCAAGAAAGCAAGCCAGACACTTTCAGCTTGTCCCTAATATGTGGAATGACATCTGAGGACATTAAGACCCAAGAAAGCAAGCCAGACACTTTCAGCTTGTTCCTAATATGTGGAATGACATCTGAGGACATTCAGACCCAAGAAAGCAAGCCAGACACTTTCAAACACAAAAACATACATCCCCCTGGATGAAACAATATTATGTTGTTGGTTGTTGTTGTGCTAATTTGGGGGGGGGGGGGGGGAGGGAAGTGTGTGTGTGTGTGTGTATGGGGGGTGGGGGGTGGGGGGGGCAGTGGAGGGAGAAAAAAATAACAAAGGTGAACATGATCCCATCTGTCATGGTTTTCAGTGCCATACACAGAAAGAGTGACATCAGTCTAAAGGAAAGAATATTTCAGTGCAAGTTTTTAAAAAAATTCCAAAGTAAAAAAACTAAGAGAGAGAGAGAGGGAGAGACAGGCAGACAGAGACAAAGACAGAAACAGAGACACAGAGAGAGACAGAGACAGAACAAAGAGACAGAAATCTACCAATCAATGAGTTAATGAAACATGATGCCTAAACAATTCAATGCATGTCAAATTATCCTCATAACAGCTAGTGGTATGACTACTGGAAAAACAAAACAACAACAACAAAAAGAAAGAAAGAAAGAAAGAAAAGAAAACACACACACACACACACACACACACACTATACAGCATCAAAACTTTAATCAAGATGACATTTTCATAAAGACAATGAAAAGAAACTGACCAGTCCAGCCTTCCGCAGGTGCCTGCGCATGTGGCTATTGGCAAAATAGCCGGCAAGATGGCCATCTGTCAAGCTGTTGTATGTGGCCAGAGGCCTGAAAAGAAAATAACAATGAAAAGCTCAGCATGTCTAACAATTTACCAGCATGTCTAATAACTCACCACAGTGTCTAATAACTCACCACAGTGTCTACCAACTCACCACAGAAAGCTGTCACTGTCTGTCTGTCCAAAACACAGCCACTTAACTAACACAGTATTCATGTAGCTGGTGGTTTAATTAATACAGAAGATTTTATTTTTTTATTTTTCATCACTGTGAAAACAAAAATGTCATTATTCACACTGCTTATTCAAATTGTGTTACCATGTGTGCAAAACTATGAAAAAGCTTTGCTTGATACATGCTTGTGCATGTTCGATCAAAAAGTAGTTTAATAAAACAAGCTGCCTGCACACATGTATGTTCTTAGCAAACATGGAACAAAAAACAGAACAAAACAAACAAACAAACAAAAAAAAATCACCTCCTCTTTCTTCTTCCATTTAATGACCAAGGTCAGCTTTATGACCACTGCTGTCATGTCGGGGGGTGACAAATCGAAGACAGGGCAAAGGTGCATGTTCAATTCTAATTAAAAGAAACTATCCCAGTATCTGAAACTGCAAGAATGATCGTAAAAGAAGGGGCAAAGGATGCGCCAGACTTTACAGTTATACGTGCAACAATCGGGATACTGGTATTATCTAAAAATGCAATCACTGACTAGAGCTGGTGGTTCTGGAAAACGGCCCTGGGGAAAGTTAAAATCGATTTGCATGTTTGAAGCTGCCAGGGAGAATGCCACCTCGATGTCAGATGAGCAAATCGACCTGCCAATAATCAAAATATCACTCACCCTTCGTGAACGTGGCTCATGGTGGTCTGCTGTCCTTAAACGATAGTAAGTCGAAATGTCTTAACAATTATTTACACGGACTCGTCATGGCTGTTGCACGTCAGAAACAACACGGTTATGCAGAGAGCTGCTATTTGGCTGCCATTCTCCAAACAACACTTTGTCGCCCGGGTGAGGCTGAGTCACGTGACCAAACTTTTAATCACTCAGCAAGTGCTTGGGAAAAAATCAAAGGGACAGGTTAGCAGTTAGAGGTCATTTTCTAAATTAGTAAAATCTTTTGCTGAATACCAAGAAAAACAGTTCTGGTCATTCTGGATTTTGCTTTTAGGGAAGGCAGTCTGGAAAGTATGATTGTGCATTGTGATTGGACAAAATTATTTGCTGCCTCCACTTTCAGATTCTCATACTGTCCAAACATTCCCAAAATGTTCGGATCAAAGTCCTGCACGGAAAGAGCACGAAAAGATGGCTGACCGCGTGCAGAAAGCGTCGTCTGCAGTTGCTGGCGGTCAGCGAAGAGCTGAGAAGGAGCTGGGAGGAAATGTTGCTATTAAAGCATACCTTATAGCCTACAACGTCAGCCAAATGCTTGGGTATGTATAGTGCAGAAAACAGGGTAAGATTGTATTTTGGGGGAAGTATCGGTTGTGTCGCCGGTTCAATATCAGTAATCACGCCACCGTTGGTAACGGTTGGTGACATCTGACGGGTTGACACAAGCTGGGGTCACACTACCTGAGTCAGCGAACGACAATGTGACATAATGGAAAAACTCCATCTGTGATTTACTTTAAATGTAAAGGAGACGGTTTCAGCCCCCTCCATTGGTGCCTTCATCTCGAGGGTGGTCAAACTCCAGTAGACCACCACTTCCCTACCCCCCCCCCCCCGCCCCCCCTGTTTTTTCTCTCTTTTTTTCTCTCTCTCTCTCGCTCTTTTTTTTTTTTTTTTTTTGTAGCGTGCGGCGCTTTGTGGGCCTGGGCACAACATTAGGATGTGCTCGGGGCTGTGCCTCAGCAATGGGAGCCGGAAAAAGCATTTTGCCTGCCAGCAGCGCCACATACAGCGGCACTTTGCTACTAGGCAACTGGTAGACCTGTTAAAGTGTCTGGGTTAGGTATAAGATTTATTTTTGTTAATCAGCCACACCCTTCATAGTTCAGGAGCTGTGTGAGAGTCGAGGTGGACGTCCAGGGCTGTCCGTCCTAACGAGCCATCTGGTTTCTGTGGACATAAAGATTTACTGAACCATGCTTTGGCATTGGTCACAACTTGTCCCCAATATGTCAGCTGACATCTGAGCACATTAAGCATCAACTAATCATCATCATCATCATCAGCCACGCCCCTTTTTCTTGCAGACATTGATCCTGGATATTAATGGAAGAAGAAGAAGAAGAAGAAGAAGAAATGCATAGCCATAGGTAAACATTTGTCATTATTACTGTTTTTGGGACAGATGAATGCCAGATGTTGGTTTGTGTAACTTAAAAGCTTTGTTCTGTAGAACATCAAATTTAATATAAGACCCAGTACATTAGTAATTATTAAAAACATCAGTTTTGCAAGTGTGAGGAGGTTACTGTTGTATGAATATAAATAATATCAGGGAAAATGTTGCATTTGATCCAGGACATGTGTTTACATGTGTTGTCAGCAACGTGTCCAGTGATCTTATGTTTGGTTAGTTTTAGTCTTTTACAAATAACAATAACAGTAATTGGTAGTGTAGTGTGAGAGAACTCACTCTCAAGAGCCAAGTTAAGCAAGATTGAGTGTCGATCATTTCTACAAGGATATATGCTAGGCTGTCAACCCCTTTTGGGAGTAAACCTTAGTCCAGAGTTTGTGAACCTGTATTTCCCTTATGCAGGCCAGGATCTTTTCTCTTCTTTTTTTTCCGCTGGTGGCAGCAGCATTTTGAATTCCATCCAGCATGTGTGGCAGTGGAAGGAAGCAGCAATGTTGTGCTAAGTATGCATGCATGACTTCAAATCTCACTTCTGACAAGATTTCTTAGCCTATTGCACTAGGCCAGTCTGTGTGCATTTGGCAATGGCATGTGTCGGATGCTCGTTCAGTATTTTTTCAAACTGTTTGCTCAGTTTAAAATAGCAACAAAATCTTATGAAAATTATATTTTCCTGTGTTCATTTTCCAATATGGCCATATCCCCCCAGAATAATGGGGGGGGGGGGGGGGGGGGGAACTGTATTTTATGCTGGTAAACTGTATGGGTTGACAGGTACGATATACGCTAGGCTTTAATAAGCACTTTACAGTAAATGGCCACATTTATTGCAGATGGCTGGTGTTGATGGTGAAAATTGTGGATCACATGATACGGGAAGGCAACTCTGAAAAACTTTACTTCGAAGTGGAACCCATCCTGCAGATCTTCCAGACAGCAGCTGTGCTGGAGGTGAGTGTTGTATTGCGCAAATTCATCAAAGCTCGTTTGCATGAATGAATGCCCTTGGGAATCTTTTGCACAAAAAGTCATGAAAGCTGCCACTTCCAGGCCAATTTCTAAGTAGCCACTGGTTTATGCTGTGTATAAACAATGGAAGTTGAACATAGAATTGCAATTAGGGGGGCGGGGATAGCTCAGTGGTTAGAGCACCGGACTCGTGATTGAAAGGTCGCGGGTTCGAATCCCTGCTGGAACGGCGGGAGAATTTTCTTCTCCAGGGTCGACTTTCTGTGCTGACTCTTATTTCGGTATCCGTTCCACCCCCCGTGTTACCGCAGTAGCACGTAAAAAATCCCGGTCATTCTGCCAAAAAGTGCAGGTGGCAGGTTACAGCTAAACACGCATACACCTTACGTATGTGGATTTTATTGAACCGTGCTTCGGCATTGGTCACAACTTGTCCCTAATATGTCAAATGACATCTGAGGACATTAAGCATCAACTCATCATCATAGAATTGCAAGCAGCACAAATGCCACTACTGTTGTGTTTGCAAGAATTCCAGGGGAAAGGACAAAGGTGACAGAGGATGGAGAAGAAAAAAATTATTTGCTTCATTTCCTGGCCAACCAGAAGATCGCAAGTACCTGAAGAAAAAGAAAAAACTTTTGGGGGCATCCTATAGTGTGAGCAACAGGTTCTTGCTTGTTGCCAGACACACTCTGACTATGGGCCTTCAAAACTGCCTTTAAAGTTGGCAGTGTAAACTTTATGAATTCACTGTCACCATCTTCCGTTGTAAAGAAACTACTCACCAGAAGTAAAGACAGCCAAGGGACTGAAGCGATGCCGGGTAAAAGTTAAGGGAGTTAACAACATTGCCTGAACCACCCATTGATGACTGTGACTGTAAGAGCTTCCTTTTTCATCATCATTGTTATTATTCTGCTGCTATTAATGTGATATATTATCTACAGTATGTTTCCAAGCCACTGGACATGGGCCTTCTCTGCTCTTTGACTGTTTTTGTATAGGACTATTCTCCAATCTCAAGCAGACTCGCGGTGCTTGCTTGTGATTCTAGATGAGTAAATATGCACCAAAGTGTTGTACTTACAGTGCTGGCATGGTTGGTGCCACATGAAACTGCTACCTTCTCAGCACGTTCTGTGTACACCACATAACCGTATACCATGTCATTTCATGCAAAGCCACATATGTAAGGTGCTTGCATGTTTAGCTGTAACCTGCCACCTGCACTTTTGGCAGAGTGACTGGGATCTTTTAGATGCTACTGCGGTAACACGGGGGTGGAACAAATACTGAAATAAGAGTCAGCACAGAAAGTTGACACTGGAGAAGAAAATTCTCCCGCTGCTCCTGCAGGGATTTAAACCCATGACCTTTCAGTCATGAGTCCAGCACTCTAACCATTGAGCTATCCCCGCTACCCTCTGTATGAATATATGTATTTAAATATAATATCCTGGGAAAACGTCACAAAGGTAACTGAAAGGTGGACATGGGTCTTAGTTCCTTACATACATACATTTGATCTTATCTTGTTTTCAGTGGAGCTTGTGTGACCATTTTCTTGTTGTTTAGGTGATCTTTCAGAAGCTTGCTTTGCTGTTTTTCTGTCCAGATCTTGCACAGCGCTGTGGGGCTGGTGAAGTCTAACCCCATGCTGACCGGCTTTCAAGTCTTCTCCCGTGTCTTCCTCCTCTGGGGGGTGGTCTGGAGTGTCCCAGAAGTGGGTAGCGTGTGCAAGTGTGTGTATGTGTATCCAAGTGCGCATGCGCACATGTATGTGTGTGTGTGTGTGTGTGTGTGTGTGTGTGCATTGTGTATACGTGAACGTGCAAGTGTGTGTGTGTCTATCCAAGCATGTGTGTGTGGGTGCATGTACATGCGTGGATGTGTACTGCATGTGCTTGTATCTGTACACATGCATGCAGTCAAGAGTATGTTTTTGTTATGTGCTCTTTCTCAGTGTTTATTTTTTTTATTTTTTTTATGTTCTCTTCCCTCAGCACTGCAGATGTCAAACTACATTCCAACTTTAAGAATTAGATAATAAAACTTGTAAGCTACTTTATGCATTGAGTATAGTATTATATTACAGGTAGAGACATCTTAATTACACAACTCTTTTCCCCTCTCTCTCTCTCTCTCTCTCTGTCTGTCTGTGTGTCTGTCTGTCTGTGTGTTTATCTCTCTCTCTCCTCTGCATCATGCATGCAATATTGCAGGTGCAGACAAACAAGTTCATCATCTACTTCCTGGTGGCGTGGACTGTGACTGAAATTGTTCGCTATTCCTTCTACTTCTTCAGCCTTCTGGGTCATGTCCCGTACTTTCTCAAGTGGTGCAGGTTGGTTTCTCAGCTTTTTTTTTTTTTTTTTTTTTGGTGTGGCTTTTGTTTTGCGTGTTGTTTTTGGTATAGTTTGTGTTTTGCTTTATTTTTCACATGGTAAAGATTGTGTGGAAAATTTTGGGCAGGAGGGTGTACCAGTGTACGCTCATTGTGGTACTGCACTTACTGTAAAATGATCGTGCACGATGACTGATTATACAAACATTTTGTAGGCACATTACGGGCACGTTTTAAATTTTTGTTTTTTAATTTTGTTTGGGGTAGTTTTGTTGTTGTTTTTTTATATTATATTTTGTACATCCTCTTTTCTTTTTTCAAGCATTTTGAGCACATTCTGTGAATACGGAAGTTGTCAGTGTGCTCTGTAAAGTGACATTACATTACAATTCCATGCAGAAAGTTTAGGAAATGCAGAAAGTCCAGGAAGGATTACAGAGGCAGTGTCTTTTGTGCTAGTCTTCACTGTGTAGCGTTGCTGATGTGGACTGCTGAAGTGATATGCATTTCTGCAAGGACTGGGATAGTTGTGACCTGTTTTCAAGACAGGGGGCGAAAGTCAGTTTGAGGATGTACCTCGGGTGGAGTTTATATAAGTAACCTGTATTTACTCATATGCCAGGTTAGGGTTACCATAGGCAACTCAGGTCTTTGTTTTTGTGTTTGAGTGAAGTCTTCCTAGTGCTGATTAACTCCCTTGTGTGTTTATTCTGAAGTCAGTTTGGCCAAGGCAGTCTATGACCATAATTATCAGCAGAGAAGCAAGAGGAAATCACTCTTAACTTCCTCTGGAATTCCAGACTTAGATGATGTTATAAAAATAAAAAAAAGCCTTAAAAAAAAATCTTTTAACATATGGGCTTCATTCAAGTATATAATTTAATTTAGATAACATTTTGTGTGCTTTCTAAGACACCAACCTCTTAAAAGTGATAACCTTGACTAAGAACAGATTTTGTATCACTGCTTTGTTTGTTATCGGGACTGGGAGTCCTAATGCTTCCATGGAGGAAAAGATTGTGACAAAAACAAAAAAGTTTTTAAAGGGTGGGGGTGGGGGGGACATACCAACAGAATCACATGTGTGTGGTGATTGCATTTCTGTTTATTGTTGAAAATCAGTGTTATATTTATCATTTTGCATGTGTGTACATGCATCTTTTCCTGCATTTCAGGTACACCTTCTTCATCATTCTGTACCCCATTGGAGTGATGGTGAGTGTTCAACTCTGGTGTCTGGTAATTTAGCACACACACACACACACACACACACACACACACACACACACACACACACACACACACACACACACAAGATTGCCTTAACCCACTTGGCCCCAGACCAGCCGCTGTTAAAAAAAAGTGCTGCTGTGTGATGCAGCAGCAGCAACAACAATGGTCAGCAACAGGACTAGTACTAATAATAATTAATGTATTAGTACAGCACAGAATTTATGAGTGGATTTTCTTGTTACTGTGATATTCTAGACATGCATATATCTATCCATCTATCTATCTATCTATCCAAATACATATAAATAAGGTTAAAAAGAAAGATGTAACATGAATTTTCAGGGTTATCCTCCTTATCAAGCCACACAACAACACTAGTTAAACAATAGTTAAATGGTGAAAAACAAGATGTAGAACTAGGACATTTATCTGCTTTTGGTTGAGCTATGTTGTTTTCCTGTCTGTCATTTTTTTTTTCTTTAACTGTTTAACTGTTGTTTAAGTGTGGTTTTGTATCTTGATAAAGGAATCTGCATGTTGTTTTGGCCTAATGAACAGCGTTATTCTTAACCTTTTATATGTTTGGATCTTGTTTTAGAACACTGTCAGTCATTCTTGTGGTTTTTATATATTTTTTATATTTTTTACAGATATGTAATATTGAATACACATCACCCCTATCAGTCTGTACAGTGTGTGTGTGTGTGTGTGTGTGTGTGTGCATCGTTTGCATAGTTACGCTTGAATCCTTGTCTACATTATGTGTTAGCTTTTTCTTATAATTATACATTTTTTATTGCTGATAGCATTTCCATCTCAATGTACATTATGTGTTATACTATGCATGTTCAGCGCTTTGGCCACAGGGTAGGCACTTTACAAATGTCCGTTATTATTATTAATACTATGAGCATATTTTCACTGTGTTGTGCTGTTCCTCAGGGTGAGGTGATATTTAATACTATGAGCGTATTTTCACTGTGTTGCGCTGTTCCTCAGGGTGAGGTGATATTTAATACTATGAGAGTATTTTCACTGTGTTGTGCTGTTCCTCAGGGTGAGGTGATATTTAATACTATGACTATGAGAGTATTTTCACTGTGTTGTGCTGTTCCTCAGGGTGAGGTGATGACCATCTACCTGGCCTTGCCTTACGTCTTGAAGTCTGGCCTTTACTCCATGTCGCTGCCCAACCCTGCCAACGTCGCCTTCAACTACTACTACTACCTCTGCTTCATCATCTTCTCCTACCTGCCAGGTGTGTATTAATGCTTAGATGCATTGTCTTAACGTAGAGGGGTGGTCCTCAGTCAGGGGCAGTTCTTTTACACGGGAATATGTAGGGAAGGGTTTCAGAAAAAAGTGGTCTTAAAAAGAGGGTTACTGTGGTCCTTGGAAATATGAAGCTAGGGTTTCAGGAAGAAAAGAATACAAAAAGGGGTGGTCTCTGTTCAAGGCGGTCTCTCATCAGGGTGGTCTCTCATCAGGGTGGTCTCTCCTCAGGGCGGTCTCTCATCAGGATAGTTTCTCCTCACAGTGGTCTCTCTTCAGGGCAGTCTCTCATTAGGATGGTCTCTCTTCAGGGTGGTCTCTCACAAGTATGGTCTCTCTTCAGGGTGGTCTCTCACAAGTGTGGTCTCTCTTCAGGGTGGTCTCTCACAAGTGTGGTCTCTCTTCAGGGTTGTCTCATCACGGTGGTCTCTCTGCAGGGTGGTCTCTCATCAGAGTGATCTCTCTGCAGGGCGGTCTCATCATGGTGGTCTCTCTGCAGGGTGGTCTCTCATCACGGTGATCTCTCTGCAGGGCGGTCTCATCATGGTGGTCTCTCTGCAGGGTGGTCTCATCAGGCTTGTCTCTCATAAGGACGGTCTCTCTCAGGGTGGTCTCTCATCATCAGGGCAGTCTTTCATCAGGGCAGTCTCTCATCAGGGCAGTCTCTTTTCAGGGTGGTTTCTCGTCAGGGTGGTCTTTGTAGATTTTCTTGACAGAGGGTTAATATATTTGTGAGAAGAGTTTAGAAATGTGTATTTGCTTATGACCCGAGAAGAGTTTAGAAATGTGTTTTTGCTTATGACCTGAGTTTGACTGTCCTGAGGTGACCCTGTGTGGTTGACAGGACATTAAAATCCAATTACTGCTACTAGTACTCTTCAAGATGATCTCTCTTTAGGGTGGTCTCTCATCAGGGTGGTCTTTCATTAGGGTGGTCTCTCATCAGGGTGGTCTCTCTTAAGGGTAGTCTCTCATCAGGATAGTCTCTCGTCAGGGTGGTCTCTCTTCAGGGCAGTCTTTTCATCAGGATGGTCTCTCATGAGGGTGGTCTCTCATCAGGGATGTGGTCTCTCATCAGGGTGGTGCCTAATCATCAGGGTGGTCTCTCATCAGGACGGTCTCTCATCAGGGTGGTCTCTCTTCAGGGCAGTGTCTGATCAGGGTGGTCTCTCATCAGGGCAGTCTCTCATCAGGGCGGTCTCTTATCAGGGTGGTCTCTCTTCAGGGCGGTGTCTCATCAGGGCAGTCTCTCATCAGGGCGGTCTCTTATCAGGGTGGTCTCTCTTCAGGGCGGTGTCTCATCATGGCAGTCTCTCTTCAGGGTGGTCTCTCATCAGGGTGGTCTCTAATCAGGATGGTCTCTCATCAGGGCGGTCTCTCATCAGGGCAGTCTCTCAACAGATCATCTCGCATCAGGGTGGTCTCTCATAAGGGCAGTCTTTTCATCAGGATGGTCTCTCATCAGGGTGGTCTCTCAACAGGGCGGTCTCTCATCAGGGTGGTCTCTCATCAGGGTGGTCTCACATCAGGGTGGTCTCTCATCAGGGGCTCACTCCACTTTAGCAGCAGTATAGTTAGAACGATGATAGCAGCTGTTCCCAGCGGAACATTTCAAACAGTTTGATCACCTCTCTGGCTCTCCTGACCTTTTCAGTGTTCCCTCAGCTCTATGGACACATGCTGAAACAGCGGAAAAGGATCATCTCCTCCCCACCCCATTCGAAACAAGCATAGATGGTTGGGCACTGCGGGAAGGATCTTGAAATCGAGCTTCCACATCTGCATCATCAAGTCAGAAAAAAGGTTTTGTTGTTGAGCATTCACGTTTGTTTCACCATCACTGACTTGGAAAAATAGTTTTGTTTTCTTTGCTAAGCGTTCAGGTTTGTGTCATCAGCTCAAAAAAGAGAGGTTTTGTTGTGAAGCATCGCTATTTGTACCATCAACCTGGAAAAACAGTTGTCTTTTTTTAAGCATCCAGGTTTGCATCACTGTCTTGGAAAGGTTGTTTTGTTGTTAAGCACCCATGTTTGTATCCCTGACTTGGAAAAAGTCATCTTTTTAGCATCCAGGTTTGCATCATCGACTTGGAAAGTTTTTTGTTGTTGTTGTCGTTAAGCATTCATGTTTGTATTGCTGACTTGGAAAAAAGTTGTCTTTTTTAGCATCCAGGTTTTGCATCATCTGCTTGGAAAAATTGTTTTGTTGTTAAGCATCTGTGTTTGTATCACTGACCTCAAAGAAGTGGGTTTTTTTTTTTAGCATCCGGGTTTGTATCATTGGCTTGGAAATGTTTTGCTGTTGAGCATATTACTTATCAGAGCCTTGAAAAAACACTTGTTTTCTCATTAAGCATCTATGCTTGTCATCATCAGTTTGGAAAAAACCCAGTTATGTTGTTATGCATCCATGTTTGCATCATCTGGGTTTGCCTTTTTTTGCAGTTTCTTTTAATATTCGTCTTTCTGCAAACAGAATCATCTATAAGGGCATTAGATTAGCAATGGGTTTTCTGTAGTCTACTGCTATGGATAGGTTTCCGGACTTTGGAATTCCATTCTGGTAATTACCAGCAAACTGGTGTTCTCTGATAGTGGTTAAATACTCATTTCTTTGCTTTTGAGAATTAGTGATTAGTGTTCTGCAGTCCAATATTTGGCTCTGCGTGTGTGCGTATTGTTTTTTGTTTTTGTGTTTTTTGTAGAAATGGTCAAACATAAAGTTATGGAGTTGTCTTTCCTTTTGAGGTATCTGTTTTATGACCAATTGTTTTTTTTTGTGGGGGTTGGGGTGGAGGAGAGGGGTCATAAAATTATGTTCACAAATGATTCAGTTCAGTATTCACGTTAAAGCACATAAATGCTCATTTTTCTTTTGCATCTTTTCAAACAGTTGCAGCTATGGCATGGGTATTTTACCTGTGCAGGTCCTTTTTCCCCCACTCTGTCCTCATCTGCACTGCTAGAGGCCTGTGGTTCTCAGGACTTAGTCCAATATTTCAGTGATTTAGACCAACATTTCAGTGATTTAGAATTCCATGTTTGCTGAAGAAGTATTATTTTGGGAGCATGTCGGCATTCCGGGATTTGCATTCCTTTTGTTCTGTTACGGCTTGACGAACATCGATTTTGGTGAACAGACACTGAATTTCGCTTGAAGGATGAATCAGTTTATAAACACAGCGGTGTTTCATGCAGTAGGGAAAGATGGTAAAGAAAGAGTGTGTCACATCTAATTTCTCTGACGAGATAATGAAGTAATCTTGAATGAACTTTTAA
The DNA here is from genome assembly GCA_963584105.1 of Alviniconcha strummeri. Lineage (NCBI taxonomy): Eukaryota > Metazoa > Mollusca > Gastropoda > Provannidae > Alviniconcha > Alviniconcha strummeri. Next base: position 35,896 of record CAUZXP010000346.1, on the reverse strand, counting down.
GTTTTTTGTTTTTTATTACGGTTGATTTTGTGTTCATTTTTATAGTTTTCTCGAGTGCCTGTGTTGTTGAAGAAAAGATGTGTACTTGAACAAATACACATAATTGTTTCTTGAATTTATTTTTAATTATACCTCGTTAAGAGAAAAAAAAAAAGTACATTGTGTTTGCAGCTGTGTGTGTGTGTGTGTGTGTGTGTGTGCGTGTGTGTGTGTGTGTGTACTTTTTTTTTAAAGATTATGCTGTGTGGTAGACAGGGGGAGGTTAAAAAAAGATTAAGTACTCTGTCTACATGTCGTGGTGGAATCAGAAGACATAAAACGGTTGCCTAGAGATGAAGATGCAACAGATAATACATAATATACAAAACCATCAGCTGAAGATGTGAGAGAATGCATTAACTTTAGCTGTATGTATATGTTGCCTTGAAATTTTCCTCACGGGTGTCTGTACACCCACGGTTTTCACACATGCGTTTCAGTAAATATCCCTGCCCCTTAGGATGCCCACATTTTTTCATAAAAGTTAATAAGAGTGTAGCCACACCTACGATGTATGGCATGTAAGAAACTCTGCCTCTTGAGAAAGCATGGGTGACCCCACACTCCGAGCACCGCTTTCTGGCACCTTCCTCCAAACTCTGCCAGATTTAGTAATGCCACTGAAGGGGCACTCTTTATCTCCGTGCAGCTGTCCAGCAACGCAATCAGCACCCTCCGAAAGGTTCGGGTACTGATAAGACTGGAAGCTACCTAGCGCCCAAGCACCCACGTAAACATCAGGCGCATCCACCCCGTGTAAAAAAAAAGTTCTGTCTTGATTCAAATGATTTTGGTTTTATTTTGAGCTGGCGTAAGCAACATGGTCAGTTATAAAACAAACGTGTGATATAATTGGAGTTGTCTGTAGCGAAATTACTTCTGTTTGAGCACCAATGAAAAACTGCTCGTTAGCTGACAGTTTTCAGGACCCTATGGCATAACTAAATACGGCAGTGGTTGAAGGATGTCGTAAACCAGTGCTTGGAGTTTGGGGTGACCCCACATCCCGAACATAGAGAGTGTGAGGTTTCCTCTTTGAACAGGTGTGCTCCCCCCACCCCCACCCCTGGACATACCTGTACATACCCTGTACTACATGTATGGTCTTTGGACATACGTATACATACCCTATACTACATGAACGGTCTTTGGACATTCGTATACATACCCTGTACTACATGTACGGTCTTCGGACATGTGTATACATACCCTGTACTACATGCATGGTCCTAAGTATGGGTGTAGTATGGCCTACCATTACAACAAATATTTACAAACACATGCCATTTTGTTGTTGTCACATTTGATGATGCTTGGCTGACAAAATTGTAAAGGTGGTGTGAAAATAGAGCTAGTTGTGAGCTAGCAACTGGATTTTAATGTCCTGTCATTGTTATCAAGGTTCCCAGGGTTCTTACAGGTGCTTACAAGTACTTACAAATTGAATTTGCCAAGTAAGGCCTTACAAGTCCTTATATTTGCATCACAGTCCTTACAAGTCTAATATTAAAAATGCAAATGGGTTGTTATAAAAGCCTCTCATTTTTCCATGTCAGCGATACTGAATGGTTCCACACATTAAATTACTGAATTTTGAAATCATTCGGACACAGGCTGAGATGATGTCTGAAGCAGATGATGCTTTCCTCCATGTTCATTTAGATCACATGCAGGTGAAATCACTGTCACAAGATTACACGAGAACTTCCGGGACAGCCATTTGGTTGCAAAATTCTAACTGTGTAAGAACCTGAGCTAACAGCAAAGATATCGAGAAATGTTCATTCCAATACCGCTGGCTAAAGGACAGTACATACCAGGAGTGGGTTCTAAAAGATAAACAGGACAAACGCTATGCTCAATGCGTGGCATGCAAAATTCGACTCATTTTTTGTGTGTTCCGTACTGTTGCGATGGTCCTTACAAAATCTAATACTGGTTCTTACAAGTCCTTATAAGGTCCTTATTTGGCTCTAGTCCAAGTCCCTGGGAACCATGAATTTATTATAAGTGTCGACCACACAGGGTCACCTCAAGACGATCAAACAAACTCAGTCATATTAAGCAAACACACACTTCAAAAACTCTCACGTACAGATCTATAAACCCTTTCTCAAGTCCAAAAATCTGAAACAAGAATAAGTGTTGGCGTTTCTAAAACAAGATCCAAACACATAAAAGGTGCAGAAGAATGCTACTGGTAAGCAGGGGGCGGGGATAGCTCAGTGGTTAGAGCGCCGGACTCGTGATTGAAAGGTCGTGGGTTCGAATCCCTGCTGGAACGGCGGGAGAATTTTCTTCTCCAGGGTCGACTTTCTGTGCTGACTCTTATTTCGGTATCCGTTCCACCCCCGTGTTACCACAGTAGCATGTAAAAAATCCCGGTCATTCTGCCAAAAGTGCAGGTGGCAGGTTACAGCTAAACACACATACACCTTACGTATGTGGCTTTTATTGAACCGTGCTTCGGCATTGGTCACAACTTGTCCCTAATATGTCAAATGACATCTGAGGACATTAAGCATCAACTCATCATCATCATCTACTGATAAGGACAAAACACGACATGAATTTTTGGGGTATAAAGGGGATTGCCCTGAAAATCACATTGTGTTTTGTCCCAATAAATTGAGTTCTCTTGAACCTTTGATGTGTTTGGGTCTCTTTCTCAGGTCCATCCACAAAAACCAGTCCCTACATGCCCATAAGATGAACACACATGAAAGCAGACTTGTGTCATTTTAAATAAACGCTTTATTGGACGAAAGAACCCACTCTAAGCCAGCTGTAAAATGCACAAATGCCTGTACAGTGTTGTACATATTTACAACCCAACTCAAATATACATCACCAGTCTCCAAAGAGAGAAACCACAGATTCAAACTCTTAGTTATTACTAATTCACTCACATTTAAACTTCTCACATTATATATATCAGTATGCAACTAATCTTCCCGTAACAAAATGTTAACAGACTGCCTGCAAGGATGTTAAAAATATAAATAAAAGAAAAAAAAGAAAAGTCAGAAATAAAAGTTACCTTTGGCAGTCATTCAACTTCCAAAAAGTTTCTATAATGTGTGTGTGTGTAGAGGACTTGCATTGTTGTTTTTTTGTGTGTTTTTTTTTTATGTTATCAAGGCGTCAAATTTAAAGGACCACAGCTGAAAATGTAGGAAATTCATCTTTCATTTTAAATACACAAAATGGTAGCAACTTAAATCCCTGCTAGTAGTGGGAATGGAAATACTACAACGCCCCACAACACGCAAACCACAGACACCCATCTTCATTTTGGTCTAATCATTGCTACGGCACCAGCTTAGTGGTGCAACATGAAACAAGAGAAGAAAAAAAACAGATGCACGAAACATCCAGGCCACCCAAGTGTTGTATGTTCTGGCATCCATCTCACCACCTGTGGCACTGGCCATGCTCCAAGCCTCGTTTCTCCGGCACCTTTCCTCCGAGCTTGGCCATAATTGGTTACGCTGCTGAACAGGCACGACCACTTATATCTGCGCATCTGTCTACTGAAATTGACCCCTAATTCCTCTTGCTGTCAGCACCCTCCATAAAATTTGCAAAAGGTTTGGGTATTAAGACAGTGGAATCAATGTTGTGGCGTTGAAGCTTGCATGCATGTATAAACATCAGGCGAGTTCACTGACAAGTTTTTCGGAGACCTGTGGCGTAACCAGTTGTGGCAGTGGTGGCATAACCAGTTGTGGCAGTGGTTGGAGGAAATCCATTGTAAACCAGTGCTTGGAATTTGATGCAAAAGCCAGTCCCTTAATTAAAAATTTAAAAACAGAAAAAAGAAAGCAAAAAGAATCACTTCCCTCTTGTACGCATGAAACATAACCATGTCTTGCATGCGCTTAACACATGTTTTCATACTTGCGTGTTCTATATACATATAAAGTGTAATAAATGGAAATGTATTTGTGGGATTTCTCCCTGTCAGCAATGACCAATGTCTACAATTTACACATTTCACAAACCTGCCATCTCGCTATACAGCATGATGTCTCATTCAGGCATTCACTCTTTCTCTCTCTCTTTGTATATATATATATATTATATTAAAGCACAAACATGTAGATCGTCTGATGTGGTCAAATTCAACCCATATATGAAAACAGGGGTGGAAAAGATCAACCGCATGTGAATAATGACAGCACATTCAGCTCAACGTGGAAAACACATGTTATCTGAAGTCAATCTTGTTACTCACAGCTGTTGGCATAGTGTTCACACACACACACACACACACACACACACACACACACACACACACACACACACACACACACACACACACACCTACCTCAAACACAGATAATCAGATAAACACCTGGATTAAGCTAGAGAGCATGACTGTGAAAAATAGTGGTGAACAGAGCACAGCTTACAGTAATAATCTGTCAGATGAAATGGTGAACGAGTATGAAACCTGGTGTTGTTTAATTTACACCCTGTCAATGGTGAACAAGTATGTAACCTGGTGTTGTTTTATTTACACCCAGTCAATGGTGAACAAGTATGTAACCTGGTGTTGTTTTATTTACACCCAGTCAATGGTGAACAAGTATGTAACTTGGTGTTGTTTTATTTACACCCAGTTAATGGTGAACAAGTATGTAACCTGGTGTTGTTCTATTTACACCCAATCAATGGTGAATGAGTGCGTAACTTGGTGCCACTCAATCTGGCAAAAAAAGGAAGGAGATATGTTGGATGAAACACACACAAAACACACACCATCTGCTTGGACTTCTATAGCCTTCCTCGCAACACACACCCAACAGTGTTATACAATATTCCAGAACAACCATCAAAATCCCTGCGAATTACATACACCCAAATCACACAGCCAACCTCACTGTCGATGCACCACAGCAGTGATTTTGTTTCCATAACATCCCCACAGATGTTGACAACTGCTAGCTAGTTAACTTTCCAGAGGAATAAAACAAGTAGCGTAATTTTCAGACCAAAAGGCAACACTTCTTTCCTCAAATTTGACCCCTGGGTTGTTGCTGACTGCTTTTATACAGCACTATTCTCCACTGGTGCTGTTGTTGTTGTTGTTGTCGACTGCTTTTATACAGCGCTATTCTCCACTGGTGCTGTTGTTGTCGACTGCTTTTATACAGTACTATTCTTCACTGTTGCTGTTGTTGTCGACTGCTTTTATACAGCGCTATTCTCCACTGGTGCTGTTGTTGTCGACTGCTTTTATACAGCACTATTCTCCACTCTTGAGAAGACTCATGGCGCTCTTTTCAGGTAAAAGCAAACGGTGGGCACAGCAAACAGCTCAGCACAGAGAATGTACATGCAAGTGAAACCAACAGAAAGCCAGTTTAACAAGAAGCAGAAGTATTGGAGCGAATAAGAGACAACAGTAGCGTGTGTCTAGTTGGCTAACATGCTGGGCTGTAAACACAGTGGCCAAGGGTTCGACTCCCCACACAACCGGGTGAAGGACTGCTTTTCAGTGCTTCTGAATCACAACTTGCGAGGACTTGTCCGTGCCCATCTTGCCTCTGTGTGAAAAGCATGCACGGATGTTGTGCACATGAAGGGCGGGATAGCTCACTTGGTAGAATGCTAAACTCAAAAGCCAGGCGCAATACTGATGCAGGTTCAAGTCCCCAGTGCAGCAAAAGATTTTTCTCACACAGTCAACTTCCAGTGCAGACTCTCTTACAGTGTCCGTGCAGCCCCCGTGTGCAATTGCATGCATCAACGTCTGCGCGCATGTTAAAAATCCCGAACATTTGCAGATACACCGTTGTTTGGACAGGCGAAAATACTGCACGCGCTGACAGGAATGGGCAGCGCGGCTTTCGCAGCTGCTGTGCCTTACCCAGGTAAGCAGACCGGAATTTCCTGCAAAGGGACTGTTAAGCGCTAAAACCACACAAATCCCACAGCCACCTTACCGTGACAGAAGGCCTGAAGGCCGGTGGCCTGGAGACAGGCAGTTAATGCACTGATAATAGTAGCAGATTAAAATAATGAAAAAAATGACATGGCAGGAGAAGGAGAAGAAAAAAATCAAAATGATGGTCGTTGCAACTCCTCGTGGAAGGAGAAGAACAAAATCAAAATGATGATTGTTGTAACTCCTCGTGGAAGGAAAAGAAGTCATCTGGAATCATGCCACCACAAATGCTGGAATACTCCCCCATATAGTTGGAGATTTTTCTTTTTTCACTCTCCTTTGAGCTTAAAAATGGGTTGCGGTCAAAAGGATGCAGTCGCTCATTCAGAATCACATGCGACATGTGCGCAGCAAGTCCACTCGAGAGCAGATAAGAGCGCCACATAAAAGCAGTCAATAACGCTATTCTAGATCAACAAGTACTCTTTCTTATTTTATACGCAAGGTCAGTATTCAACAACAAAACTGAAGAAAAGAAAAAAGACTAAACAGGTAACTATACCTTAGTCTTATTGCTCCAAGCAGTTTAGCAGGTGGCTTTGCTACACTGTGTAAAATGCCTCAGGCGTTCACAGACAGTTGTAGGGTGGGACCCATGGAACAACACCCCCTCTCCCCCCCCCCCCCCCCCAGCCACCCAATGCCCCCAGGGAAGGGTGTATTGGCCAGGAGGTATGGGTGAGGTAACCCCCAAACAGAAAACCTAGAGGGCTGATGACGGAGATGCTGAGCCACTGGTACTCTAAAGACAATCTCACAATTTAATGCCGCAAAGGCTTGAATGCTGAAATCAATGCTGTAATGAGAGTTTGAGGACAGGTCTGGTTGCACTGCTGGAAGGAAAGCGGTGGGCCTGGAATTCTTTCAAAGCACCTCCCCTGCAAAGTGCCACGCCAGCACATCTTGTATAATCTTTTTCTCCACCCTCACTGTGCAGTCAATCGGAAAACTGCCAAAAAAGTGGCCAATTTGAAAACATTAAGTCCTTTTTCCTCTGGCATGAGCACGTGAAAGGATTTATATCAAAATGCACCGTACTGAAAGATTGGTTACAGGACCATCAAATATAATGTATGTGGGCATGTATGTGTATGTGTGTATATGTGTGCACTTTTCAGCCTGAAAATTTTACGCAGTTAAATCTATGCACACCAAAGATTGGTTACAGGACCATCGAATATATTGTATGCAGGCATGTATGTGCATGTGTATATATATGTGTGTGTGTGCACGTGTGTGTGTGTGCGCGTGTGTGTGTGCACTTTTCAGCCGGAATATTTTACACGCTGGGGTAGCGAAAGGGTTAAATGATGATCACAAGAGCCTTTCTTCGTTGTTTCTATTTTTTATATTTTTTTATGCAAAACAACACACTCATACTCACCTCAAAGAACAGCCTTATAAGAGGGCAACAGAGAAAGCACACACACGCTGTAAGAACCGAGTCCAAAGATTGCAAGCGAGGGGTGAGGGGGTTGGAGGGAGAAGAGAGGGGAGGGGTGGGGGGGTGTACGTGGGGGAAACAGCTAGTTGATACTTCATGCCGAGTCACCCGTGCAAGTTCCACCGTTATTAGAATGAGAGTGTAAACAGACCCAAAACCGCTGCCGCAACGTCTCAATGCGTTACAGGAACACACAAAACACTGTTACAAAGAGACCCCACAATCAGGAACCGCCTGCCAGACCAGACCAATGACAACACTTCCACGCTTCCTGTTGGGCAACGTTTCACCAATCACACGGCCGCCACTGGTTTTGAAACTGATTCGCACATTTTCTGCACACAAGCTTCTCTGCCATTTTTAATAGCACGCATGGACAAAAAATGTCTCCCCAAATAAATAACAGTAACAGCAACAACTAAAAAATGTTCCATTTTCTGAACAGGTGAAGTGGTAGAGGATGTAAACAAAGGCAAACAGTGACAGCAATTTACATTAATGACACTCACATCATACATGACACACCTTGAGTGCAAAAACCTCCGACACCTGATTAATTAATTCATGGGAATCTCCACACCTTGTGATATATGTCAGTTTCAAGGAAAGTTTGCAGAGTGAATAAAGGTGTGAAGTATCACATTAACAGACTATAAAGAGAAGAAAGAAAAAAACAGCAACTCTACAGCAAGTCCAAAATCAATCCGCAGCAAGATCACAAAAATCTATTACATACATTTGTTTACACATCGCGTTACACTTGATGAACGTAACAAAATTAATCGTGGGGACAAAGAAAACTGAAACACGGCCAACATAACAAAACCTAAGTTTAACAAATAATAGGAAATGACTACCAATACCAAGGTTTGTTTTTCTAAAAAGCCAGGATCAAGCAAACTACAACCAACCAACCAAACAAACAAAACAAAAAACAAAAAACTTTTGTTTTTCATTGCATGAACAGCAAGATGCTCAGGCAGCTCACACTATTTTTATAACTGAAAACTATTCTCTCTTTTTCCGCTCATCCTTCGAGCTTAAAAACAGGCTGCAGGCACTGAAACTGTAAAACCCTGAATAATATGATGCTCTTTGTATTTGATTTGCGATCAGGACATGTGTCCACGATCCATGTATCACTGCACGTCTTGACTGCAGTAATTGTTCCGGGATGTGTGCATGTTTGCCTGCACTTTGCTGTTGGCGCTGGATCGTCTGGCGTTTGCATGTTTCATGTACTGATTCTGATGTCCATTCTTGTTTTGAATTGGGAAGTGCCTTGAGCCAGTCTGGTTGCTGATGAGCTACATGTTATGCATTATTATCATTATTATGAAGATGTTAACCTGAACAGGGACTCATTACAGTCCTACGACTCGTATGCACAGTATTCAAGGACCATCGGGTACAGACCAGTGTCAATTCCTGCTCCCCCCCCCCCCGCCCCCCCACTCCCTCTCAAAATGGATTCTGTGGGCAATGCCTTTGACAACTTTGAGCATCTGGGGCAGTAACAAATATGCAAAGTCTGAACTCAACTGGATCAAAAACTATTACAAACAAAACAAATACAACTTTCATCTTGACCTTTGGGACTCCAGCCATGACCTTGAAAGCAGGTCAAGCTCAGTGAAAACCAGTCAACATGCAACGCTAAACGGTGGTTATCATCACACAAATTTTCATCAATCTTCCTAAAAGCCTTTGAGACCAAGCCAACCATAACAGTCATAACAGCTGTAACAGGTTGTATCACAGCTGGCTGAACACCTGAAACGCATCAGTTACTTTCCTTCCTCAATTTAATTAAACTCACATTTGACGGGGCACGCATCTGTGTGTACGGTCCCTGAGCACTGTGGCTATGTCACTCTGGGCAACGGCCTAGAAATCTCCGACATAAAAGATCTGCACTGAGATCTAAGCCCACCCCACTCCTCCCCTTTCTCCACAAGTGTTTGGTCTGATTACCATGACGGATTACCATGGTTACCATGAGGGATTACCATGACTGCCATGAGGGATTACCATGGTTACCACGAGGGATTAAAATGACTGCCATGAGGGATTACCATGAGGGATTAAAATGACTGCCATGAGGGATTACCATGACTACCATGAAGGATTACCATGATTACCATAAGGGATTGTGCTGACTGGATGAACGCATGATGCTTTGAGTCTGAGGCCAGCATTTAAATGATCATAATTTGCCTAATCTGACTGCACCTGACACATCTCATCATCGATGATCCCATCCTATGACTTAATCTGAAGGTTTGGCATGGAATCAACCCATCTTTTGCTGCCTACATTAACTCGCTGAATATGCACCAGGTGATACAAAAAAATGTGGCAATCCAAAGTAATATGTATCGGCTCAAATGATCCACTGAGAAATAGTTTGTAGAGTAAATAAAAACATCACTATGACACTATGGTGCTAAAAAATATTCCAGTTTACTGGAAACCTTTCTCCATGAACTGTGGTTGAAAAATGCTGGACACAACAGATAAGTATGCTAACACACACCTCATTAGAAGTGTGTGTATGTGTGTGTGTGTATACATGTATATGTGTGTGTGTGTGTTACAGCACAGTAACTTCGTACACTGTTTTATCATTATGTACCTGTTTTAAATTATTGCAATGTGTTTGTTTTATAATATTTTGTTCAAGTAAACTGTTCTACAAGTACTTGTTTTATATTAGGGCAATTTATTAAGTATGTAATATGTATTATGTGACTGCATGTATATGTCAATAAACGTAAACAGTATTTGTACATGTAAGTGAACAAGTGCAGTGAGCTCGCTCAGCGGGGAACAATGCTATAGAGAATGTATGTATTATTACTGTTAAATGTGATGCAGTTCATTCACAGCTGCACCCCACTCACCCACCCTAAAAAAGAAGAACAAGTACCTGATGCCCACACAAGCAGCACCCACTTGCACAAAGACCCCAGTAATTGGCACAGTAGACTAGGCATTAAAAACCAATTATCTGTCTACCCCCCCTCAAAAACACACACCCAGAAACAGTAATCTGTCATATACAGCAGTCAGTGCAGATATCCTTTAAAAAAACAAAACAAAATCTGACAAGGATATGTCAGTACAACAGCCGTAAGACTATACATTATTTGAATCCTAACAGTTAGCCTGATCGTGCTCAGGTCACCCCAGCCTGAAACTCTCTCTCCGACTCGCCATTACAGAGACTCACAGTTACAAGAACGTGCCCCCCCATCCTTCCCCACCCCCACCAAAAACAACAACCCACAATGCAACACAAGAGACAGAGAGTCTAGTCCATCTTGAGGTTCACGTAGATGTATCGGACAAACTTGAGGGAGGCAAAGAAGGAGACGGTGCCGAGCATGAGGAAGAAGACGTAGCAGGTGAGGGCGGTGTAGCCAAAGAACTCCATGCTCTGCAGCATGCCCGACATGTTGGAGCGCTTGAAGTAGTAGAACATGGCATACAGGAACACAAACGCTCCCGTCGACCTGCAACCACAGAAGCAAAGCTTGAACTAGGAGAACACGGCGCGCAGGAATGCAAATGCTCCCAGCTGGAAGGAGTAGAACGCTCCCGTCAACCTGCGACCACAGAAGCAAAGCTTGAACTAGGAGAACACGGCGTACAGGAACACAACCGCAGAAGCGCAGCCTAAGTAGCAGAACATGGTGTGCAGGAACGCAATGCTCCTGTCAACCTGCATCCACAGAAGCAAAGCTTGGTGTACAGAAACACAACCGCAGAAGCAAAGCCTGAAGTAGGACAACATGGAGTACAAACTCGAAACACAAATGCTCCTGTCAACCAGGAACACAAATGCTCCTGTCAGCCTGCAACCACAGAAGCAAAGTTTGAACAAGGTGTACAGGAACACAAACACAGAAGCAGCAGAACATGGCACACAGGAATACAGACACAGGTGGACCTGCACTCAGAGAAGTAGAACATGGCGTCCAGGAATACAGACACAGGTGGACCTGCACTCAGAGAAGTAGAACATGGCATACAGGAATACAGACACAGGTGGACCTGTACTCAGAGAAGTAGAACATAGCATACAGGAATACAGACACAGGTGGACCTGCACTCAGAGAAGCAGAACATGGCGTCCAGGAATACAGACACAGGTGGACCTGCACTCAGAGAAGTAGAACATGGTGTCCAGGAACGCAGACACTCAGGTGGACCTGCACTCAGAGAAGTAGTAGAACATGGCGCACAGGAATGCAGACACTCAGGTGGACCTGCACTCAGAGAAGTAGTAGAACATGGCGTACAGGAACGCAGACACCCAGGTGGACCTGCACTATGAGAAGCTGCAGAACACGGTGCACAACAATACAAACACCCCAACAGGCCTGCAACCACAGAGGCAAAACTTGAAGCAGAAAAATGCGGCTTACGGGAACACAAAATAATGTGTCAACACAAAAAGATCTCATCACAAAAGGCAAAACGCAGCATGACAAGGACAAACTTCACAATCCGCAAAAGAATAAGCACAGAAGTTCAAACGACATCACCTCCAACCAAAATGGGCCTAACCTCTACGGCTACTGAACCACGCAAAAAACAATACTGACCCTGCGCTGAATATGGACCGCCACCACCACCGGTAGTCCTCCGCCGACAGCTGGAAGTAGGTCAAGGCCACAGAGATGCAGGCCGTGACGCTCAGCAGGATGCCATAGACGATGAAGAGAATGCCAAACAGGGTGTACTGCTCACGGCCCCAGAGAGTGGCGAAGATGTAGTACAGCTCGACGGAGATGGCACTGGATGATGATAATAATAATGGATTATTTATGGCGCCACATTTTGTAAGAGCCCAGAGCACTTACAAAGACATACGGATACGCTCAGTTCATTACACACACTCATGCACGCATGCACACACACACATGCACACACACGCATGCATGCTTACGCATGCACGCACACACACACTCTTGCATGCACGCATGCACGCACACAAACATACACCACACACACACTACAAATACATGCATTACTGGTGACGGACTGGTACAATGAGGATCCACCATTGTCATCAGCCTCATCAAACTTGGCAATTAGAATGAAGCACAACTCCTCACTGCCCAAATGAGTCACACAAATTTGTATCTGGGTAAGATTTTGAGTATGCAACCATTTTCCACAACAAGCACTGGTGTACATCATCAGAGAAAAAACAAACAACAACAAAAAACAAATGTAAACTAACCATCTACTGTTCTGCTAAATAAACTTGTTCAGTGATGCTGTCTTCTTAAATTTTCATTAAATACTTTGGGCATTTAAAAAAAGAAAAAAGAAAAAAAGGCTATCACTACCAGATAAAATCATGTCTAACTCCTGAAATAAACTGACAGAGAATTTTGAACTCGCACATCAACCCACCTGAATGGTAGAAATCCTCCCACAACACAATGAGCAAAGGTTGAGCGATACAGAGGAACAGATGGAATTTCACGTGAAATATTTTTTGTGCGGCAAGGTGCATCAAAGCCGGTGGCCCAGTTTTTGCCAAAGATGCCACCAATCACAGTCAGAGGATAGCCAACTGAAACCCGACAGACACATTCTGTGAGAAAAGGGTTTGATGACAAGTGGGTTTTTGCGTGTGTGTGTGTGTGTGTGTGTGTGCGCGCGCGTGCGTGTGCATGTGTATGTGAAGGTTGTGTGTGTGTGTGTATGTGCGGTGTACATATATGTGTGTGTGTGTGTGGGGGGGGGGGGGGTGCATATATGTGTTTGTGTGGGTGGGTGGGTGGTGCATGCGTTTGCGTGTGTATGTAGGGCAGGGGGATATGTGTTTGTGTGTGTGTGTAGTGTGTTTGTGTGCATGTGTGTGTGTGTGTGTGTGTCATGTGTGTGTAGTGTAGTGTAGTGTGTGTGTGTGTGTCATGTGTGTGTAGTGTAGTGTAGTGTGTGTGTGTAGTGTATGTGTGGGTGGGTGGTGTGCATATGTGTGTGTGTGTGTGGGGGGGGGGGAGTTAAGTAAGGAGGCTTGGAAGGAAGGAGGGACCAAGGCAGAGGCAGAGAAAAAGCCAGAAAATTGGAGAGGAACAAGGCTGGAAAGGAAGGGGGGACCAAGGCAGTAGTATAGAGATAGACAGAGCAAGACAGAGACTGAGAGACAGCGAGAGAGAGAGAGAGAGAGAGAGAGACGATGGGAGGGGTAGGAGGCCAGGACAGAAGGAGGGACCAAGGCACAGAGAGAGAGAGAGGGGAGAGTGAAGATGGGAGGAACACAGAGGAGGAACAAGAAGGAGGGACCAAGGCAGAGGCAGAGAAAAATCAAGATAGAGAGAAGATGGAAGGGAAAGAGACAAGATGGGAGGGGAAGGAGGCTGGGAAGGATGGAGGGACCAAGACAACAACAAAGGGGTGGGGGGTGGGGGGGGGGGGAGAAGAGAAACAGAGAGAAAAACAGAGAGAGACAGAGAGCAGTGACAACACAAATGTGACAAAAGCGAAGGGGAGAAGAGAAACAGAGAGAAAGAGAGAAAAACAGAGAGAGAGACAGAGAGCAGTGACAACACAAATGTGACAAAAGCGAAGGGGAGAAGAGAAACAGAGAGAAAGAGAGAAAAACAGAGAGACAGAGAGCAGTGACAACACAAATGTGACAAAAGCGAGGGGGGGAAGAGAAACAGAGAGAAAGAGAGAAAAACAGAGAGAGAGAGAGACAGAGAGCAGTGACAACACAAATGTGACAAAAGCGAAGGGGAGAAGAGAAACAGAGAGAAAGAGAGAAAAACACAGAGAGAGAGACAGAGAGCAGTGACAACACAAATGTGACAAAAGCGAAGGGGAGAAGAGAAACAGAGAGAAAGAGAGAAAAACAGAGAGAGAGACAGAGAGCAGTGACAACACAAATGTGACAAAAGCGAAGGGGAGAAGAGAAACAGAGAGAAAGAGAGAAAAACAGAGAGACAGAGAGCAGTGACAACACAAATGTGACAAAAGCGAGGGGGGGAAGAGAAACAGAGAGAAAGAGAGAAAAACAGAGAGAGAGAGAGACAGAGAGCAGTGACAACACAAATGTGACAAAAGCGAGGGAGGGAAGAGAAACAGAGAGAAAAACAGAGAGAGACAGAGAGCAGTGACAACACAAATGTGACAAAAGCGAGGGGGGGAAGAGAAACAGAGAGAAAAACAGAGAGAGACAGAGAGCAGTGACAACACAGAGGTGACAAAAGCGGACTGACTGAAGATCCAGAGAGCCATCAGCAGCACGACGGTGGTCCAGGGTAACGCCTGCGTGGCCCCATAGCCCCAGGCCACAGAGTTCACCACCGCCCACACCAGGAAAAACGGACCTGGCGCCAAACACCAACAAAGCCTCCAATGAACAGTCAAAACAAATACCCACTTAACTCCCTCAGCACTAGCGGTTCTGTCCCTTGGTAGTCCCTGTATGCTAGGCAATTTGAGAACATCAGGGGGGACAACAACAACAAAACTGTTGGATTATTCTGAAGCTCACCCTGAACAGCATTTTACGAAAGTGTTGGAATATTCCAGTGATGTGTTGGGTTATTCTGATGCTCTTCCTGAATCGCATTTTACAGGGTGTTGGGATGTTGTTTGTTGGATTGTTCCAATGTGTGTCCTGAACTGCATTTTACAGAGCGTTGGAATATTCCAATAACAGTAGAGAGAGTTAACCACATTTTGTTGACCCCAGACCCCAACTCCACCTTCAACCCCCCACCCCCATCCCCAAACACATACACACCACACACACACATACATTGATTCACTCTTGTACACACACATGTATATATGCAGGTAGGCATGCACTCACACACACACACTCGCTCTCTCTCTCTCTCACACACACACTCTCTTTCTCTCACATACATACACTCTTTCTCTCTCACACACACTTTCTCTCTCACAGACTGACAGACACAAGCTCTCTCTCTCTCACCCACACACTCTCTCTTACACACACACACACACACGCTTTCTCTCTCTTACATACACACTCTCTCTCTCTTACATACACACTCTCTCTCAAACACACACACATTCTCTCTCTCTCTCTCTCACTCACGTGCACACACACACACACACACACACACAAACACTCTCACTCTCTCACACCCACCCACGCACACAGACTGACCAGCAAAGAGGGCGGAGGTGAGGTTGATGTTCCACACCCAGCAGTCCCCTCCCATCTTCCTGTACATGTTGGCCGCCACATAGCCACTGATGCCTGCAACCACCACAGCTTCCCTCAGCCACTCCATCCATAGGTATAGTGTGTGTGTGTGTGTGTGTGTGTGTGTGTGTGTGTGTGTGTGTGTGTGTGTGTGTGTGTGTGTGTGTGTGTGTGTGTGTGTGTGTGTGCATTTGCATGCCTGTGTGTGTGTGTGTGTGTGCATTTGCATGCCTCTGTGTGTGTGTGTGTGTGTGCGCGCGTGTGCGTGCGTGTGTGCCTGTGCCTCTGCGCATGCATGTGCCTCTGTGTGTGTGTGTGTGTGTGTGTGTGTGTGTGCGTGTGCGTGTGTGTGTGTGAGCATATCTTGTCTCCGCAAATTAACGGTCATATATATGTGTATAGCTCATTTGATTTTAGTCCATGTTAACCCACTCCACTCTCTACCATTGTGTTCTTTGTAATGCACTCAGAGCTTTTTTAAAGAACTGTAACTATAAAAGTGATTATTATTATTACAACGACACACACACAAGAAAGTAATAATCATGAACAAAGAGCTTTGACTGATGCCGTTTCATAATCACGCACACATGCACACACACGCACACTCTCTCTCTCACATACACATACACACACACACACACACACACATGCTCACACACACAGTCCAGAAGGAAAAAAAGAGAACCTGTGACTTGAGTTTCACTATTCTCTCACATATGTTTTAGGTGTGTAACCAATCCTGCTCTGGAGGATCTTGCCCCGCTGCAGAGCCCCTGATAAATCTCACAGAACCAAGGCCAGCAAAGCCCAGTGCTACTCACAGGAGGTGAAGGCGTACAGCACGATGGCAGCAGAGTTGATAGCACCATGGCGATGGACGTTGAACATCCCCAGCAATGCCATCATCAGGATTCCAGTGGCAAGCGCGAGGAACTGTGACCCTACCCCTGTCAACATCATTCTCAGTGTTACGGAGATCATCCCCTCACACAACTGATCACTCAGTGTTTTACCTTGTAGATTCCAGTGGCAATTAAGTGCAAGAAACTGCGCCCCTACCCCTGTCAAGATCATTCTCAGTGTTATGGAGAACATCCTGACACAGAAACGAGCAGAACCGTGCACCTGACAGGATGTTCAAATCCTAGAAGTGTGCAGTTCACAGGACGTTCAAATCCTAGAAGTGTGCAGTTCACAGGACGTTCAAATCCAAGAACTGTGCAGCTGACAGAGCAATAAGTAAATGAGTAACTGGATTTTAACTTCCAGTCAACCCCACAGGGTCATCTCAGGATGATCAAACTCTGACAGAACATTAAGTATGTAAATAAGTAACTGATTTTAACCTCCTGTCAACCCCACAGGGTCACCTCAGGATGATCAAACTCTGACAGAACATTAAGTATGTAAATAAGTAATCGATTTTAGCCTCCTGTCAACCCCACAGGGTCACCTCAGGATGATCAAACTCTGACAGAACATTAGAATCCAAGAACTGTGCAGTTGAATGTTAAAATCCAAGAACTGTGCAGCTGAATGTTAAAATCCAAGAACTGTGCAGTTGAACGTTAAAATCCAAGAACTGTGCAGATGAATGTAAAATCCAAGAACTGTGCAGTTGAATGTTAAAATCCAAGAACTGTGCAGTTGAATGTTAAAATCCAAGAACTGTGCAATTAGCAGGACATAATTATTTTTTTTGACGAACCAACCAACCAACCAACCAACCAGTACCCACTACAGAGTGCAGCAGCGACTTACCCAGGATGGCGCAGAAGAGGTTTTTGGCCGGGGGGAACCGGAACACGTCAGTCTGTATGATTTTCCAGCCATTGTCATCCTGGTCAAGATCCTCGTTGTCATCGTCCTCCCCAAGGTTGTAGCGGGCAAAGTCACTCTTCAGGACGCGGGTCTGGTGTGGACATTTAGCATCATCATCTTTATTCTCATCTACATCATCATCATCAGAGATCTGTTTTGGTGGTGTGGATGGGGGAGTACCTCTAACTATGCTCGCTAATGTATGTCAGTGTTGTTGTTTGCTTATGTTTGTATGCTTACTGCTTTCAAGACACCTTCCTTGCTGTAAAACTTGGTGCATAAAGAATCTGAACCCGAGTCTGAGATTACCATTAGTACCACTCTTCTTATCTGCAGCACTGTCAGATATTAACATCAGTAACATCCTTTTGATCTGCATCATTAACATTATTATTCCCATTTGCATCATCGGAGATTAATGTTACCATTCAGTGCAGGTGTGATATGCATGTGCATGCACCTGTGCAGACACGCACATATCTTTGTGTAAATCTAAAAGCAGCTGGGCTGTGCAAACTACTCTTACTAAAGCAATAAAGTGTTGGTTATTTCTCATTCGTCTAATCTGAGATTGGTATTTCTGCCTATGTGCTAATGTGTTATACTGAGGCAGCTAAGTAGGCTGAGTGACCACACTTGAGGGCAGACATGTGGACTGACCAGGATGATGACCACAAAGCCAATGAGCAGGAACACCAGCACCATGGAGTTGATGATGGACAGCCAATGGATCTGCAACAAAGATGTTCACACTACAACCACCTGCATGCAAATCTGTAATACCCGACAAAATCAGGATGCTAAAATCCAGTTACTAACCAACCTGACAAGATGGTGAATCTGAAACAGTGTAAGATGCAAATTCACAGTCCAACTACTTACTATCTGCCAGTGAAACTGAAAAGGGCCACAAACCAAAATCCACAGTACAACCGTTTACCAATCAATTACCAATCAATCCACCAGTGGATCACCAGCATTGTGTACTTCATTAATGTGACTATCATTATGACCCTTGTCAAAAATAACCCACCATATAAACACATACATTGTTTGACTGGATTGTTTTTTAACCCACAACAGTAGAATGCTGGGGGGGGGGGGGGGGGGGGGGGGTAATTTTTTCTTCTTTCTGTGGAGGCAGAAACTGTCCATCCCATTTTTATTTTTAATCAAACTGAATTATCAAAATCAAATGCTAACACAAACAATGGAGAGAGAAAAAATTGTGAAGATGAATACTAAAACACAGATAGTTTCACCCAGTTTTTATAATTACTACAAATATTCCTCCATTTCCATTAAATTTTAATGTTGATTCACCCGCAAGGGCTCCAAATATTGCACCCGATCCCCGTGAGGGGACGATGCGTGGTTTAGTTATTCATGGTGTCAGCAGTCTTGCTCTCTCTAGACGATCCTTGAGCAAGCTCGCACCCCAAGACAACGACGGTTAACTACATAATGCTTGCTCAAAGCAACGACACCTGCCGCCATAATGAAAACTCAATGGTGGTCTTTTTACCATACGCCAGAATCTGCCATATTTTTTCATTGTTTAGAAGTTTCGCCTATTTTTAGGTCGTCCTGTGTGTAAACGTACTAACTGACTTTTTTTGTCGACAGAAAATGTCGGATGTATTTAAATAACCCAACATTTAGCTTTCAATTTGTGCTCTTTCAAGGAAAATACAGGAGTATATATTGCCTCCCTTTGCTACAGTAATCACCCCCATTTTTGGGGGTTGTCTCCCTTGTCCCACGCCAGTCCAAATTGAGCCGAGTGGCAAAAACAGACAAAAATAATCAGGTATTATATTTTACCTCCAAAGTCTTTGGAAAGAAATAGTTGTCGCGCATCCTTTTGCCCCGTTCTTCATACTTCAGCCTGAAAACATCCAGAATGAGAGAGTACAATCACAGAGCAGAACAACACAAACTCTTGGGTATCTCCTCAAGTAACTGGCATACCGCACCGCCCTCTTCAGGCAATTGTTACAATTATTACATTCCTCAAGATTTTTTATTTTGGACCAAACTACAAACTGCACAGCAGTAGTACCTGAAATAGGTGTAAAAGAGGGTTAAAAAAAAGAAGACGGTGTAAATGGGTGTAAAAGTGTGTCAGATTTGACTGAGTTATATACTTCAGTTGTATCCCGTGGCTTTTTCTCCCCTCCAAGCCTGCCACGATGGCCCCCAGCTTAACTGTCATCTATGAACATTGTTTCAGTGCTTTTACATATGGCCAGCAACACAAGGGTCTGGGATGCCCGGGGGGCCACCCTGAGCAGCTTCAGCCAATCAGAGTGCCACAGACTATTCCATGCAAAAAGCCCAAATTTCAAGAGTGACTGTCATACCTGACCCAGCAACTAAAGCAAAGCAACCATGGGAAAGACTGGTGGAGGATTCCAAACACCTTCAAAATCAGTAACACTGCCAATTCACTGATGTCCTGCTGAGAGAGATACCACCAGCAATCAAAACAAGGTAAACCACGTCTTTCTGAATGCCACATTACCGTTCAAATCAGTCAGTGCACAATCAATCCGCCAGTCCATGCTGTGCCACACGGTGGTCAGGTCCAAAAGCTTGTGGGCGTGTAACTCCAGAAGGTGGGGCTTGGAGCTCGATGTGGAATAATAATAATGGAAATTTGTACAGCGCCTACCCTGCGGCTCAAAGCGCTGAACAAGCATGTATAACACACATGATGTACATCCTCTGTGCGCCAGTCCCTCTTGCCCTGCAGTCCCAGGTACTCAGCAGGGTGCAGACAAACAACCAACCACACATCCACCATGCGCACCCAGGCAGCAACAAACAGGCCACTCACTCGCTGGGATGCCACTTGACGCTGTAGGTGAAGGCCACCTCAAAGGGCGTGGTCACACCGTCCAGGCTGACTGGCATCTGCTCCTTTGTCGACACGTTGGCATAGATTATCTGAAACCCAGACAGCACTGGTCTTCAAGCAAATGTCGAAGCCACATTTCAGTGTATCATCAGCTGTTGGTTCTCTCTCCCTCTCTCTCATGCAGGTTTTTGTGTGGAAGTTTTCATGTGCCATTTACAAATTTTCACTCGTTCATTCAAAAATGTACACTGCATGGTTCCATGAAATTGTGGAAACAGACACTGTGCAGTTTTCATGTTCCATTTTTACTCATTCATTCATGTTTCACAATTTTATGTTAATGTACATTGCACAGTTCCATGGAATTGTGGAAACATACAGTTCCATGTTTTTACAGTTCCGTGTGGAAATGTGCATAGTACAGTTTTGTAAAATTGTGGAGAGATACACTGTGAGCAGACTTACATTTTCACCATTGTACTCGATGTTGAAGTGGAGGTGGGCCCACAGGTATACCTTGTGGTTGTGGGGCAGGAAACCTCCCTCCTCCAGGTGTCCGATGAAGCCACGGATCGCAATCTCATCTGGAACATCCCCAACAGGTGCACACACACAATTCATTCAATGAGGGGAATACGAGCACACTAAAAATATATATGACTAAATGCCAAAAGGTGCATCTGCAATGGGTGACTTGGTTGTGCTGAGAACAAAAGCTGTTTACAAAATTTTTTGTCATGAGTGTGGGTTGAATGTGTGTGAAAATGAAAGAGGATATCGTTGAAATAATTGCAGCAGGAATTTTGAAGCGGTTTGGGAAATATGTCTGATAAAGTGTGATTTTACTGCTGAAATTCAACCACGAAAAATGGACAGTGGCACAGAGCCCATCTCTGTCGGCGCCGTTTGGTTAAAGAAAACAAGGAAAAGTTATATTTATCACACCTATTATGTTAGCGAAAGATCATTTCACAAGATCCATAAATCAGAAAGACTTCCACTAAATTATGCTTTTGTAAAAAAGCATATCGAACTTCGTTTGATCGGATGTCATCTGGGTCGCAATACGAAACGCAAGCTTTCCACAACAGACTGAAAACAACTCTGACCCTTGACATGAGCGGAAATGATGTTATATGCACATCAGACTCGCGGTCAATCACTCAGCAGCTTTGAAAAGATTTAACCAAACAACCTTTGCTGTGTTAACAAAATTTGCTGCTCCTCAAATTTTGTCTCAATAAATGACGTCCGACTATTTAACAAGTTGTGAGTGAAAAACAAGAAATTATAGGTTTACACTTGTCAACAAACACGAAGGCGCCACGTGACACTTCCCGGTCACATTTGATTTGAATGGCATCGAAGGTATCGTCTACTGCGAACATCGAAAGGTATGTTGCAATTATTGTCATAAGGCTGCCGTCTGACCATTCCTGATGTCCGATCACAATTTTGCACCGTTTATTTTATCAAGCAGCTAGTTAACAGTTATTTAGATGATCTTTTGTGTTCAGGTTAGAGCGCAGTAGGACAAAGTGTCGTTTTTACGTAGCAGGTGAGATTTGCGGTGGCTGACGTTGTGCTAGTATTGCAATGAAGAATTATGTTGCAGCATGAGCTCTTGCTGTAATCTGGACGTCCGATCACCATGTGGCGAAAAACTGACATCCAGTTGCACAGTGCAGACATTTGTGAAATATGACAGTTGCCATCCCAACATTGCATAGCGCTTCGTTTGACAAGATCGACTTGTGAAATCGGGGACGGCCAGTAATAACATAAAAAAAATTATAAACAAATTACGAGGATTAAGTGCACTGTGATGAATGCTGACAGGGGGAAGGGAGGGGGCAGGAGAGGGGTCATTCATTTTCACACACGCACACACACACCACCACCACAAGAAGCACAATGAGTAAAGTACAGAGAAAGATGGAGAAGGGGAGACAGAGGCACAGAGAGAGACAGAGAGACACAAAGAAAAAGAAGGAAGGAAAACCTTTTAGCTACAATGAAAGAAGTTTTGCTCTTTTAAGACAAAAACGGTAAGAGCGAGCAAAGTCTGTCTTCCTATGTAACAAATACTTATCTAAGACAACACAATGCTGAAGAATGAAGTACTAACCCATACTGTTTTATGGCATGCAAGTCATCTCACAAATATGAACCCAACAGTAAGAGAACAAATACTTACGACCCCCTGCAATTTGTGACTGATGCCAAATATGGCCGCTGGCATCTGCCGATCTGTGCCCCAAACTTATCTATGACAAACTCTTACCTATGACAACAAACTTACCTATGACAAACTCTTACCTATGACAAACTCAAAGTAGTAGAGGTCCTCAATAGCATTGCGCAGGAGTTCCAGGTCATTGTCCAAGTACTTGACTTTGCACAGCTCCTGTTTCACCACATCCTCTGCAACACACACACACACATTTAATGTAGTTGTTCTCTCTCTCTCTCTAACTCACACATATACACCCACACAAACAACAGAATGACACACTTAACACAGCTGTGCCTCAATGCACACACACACACGCACACACACACACATGCATGCACACTCTGTCCCTCCCTCTCTCTCTCACACACACACACACACACACACACACACACACACACACAGAGTGACACAAACTGCATGCACACACCCATTCTCGCACACACACACACACACACATAAATACAAACTCTCTCCATCACACACACATGCACACACATGCACACACACACACACACACACACACACACACACACACACACACACACACACACACACACACTGACTGTAGCAAAAACTGGAGAACTGATATAATGATAACAGATGCCCTGGGTGACTCACTTTTGAAGTGGATCTCATAGAGTGACATAGCCATGCGGTCTCCATCCAGAACCTCCCCTAGGGTCAGGCTCTTGTGCTCCACCTGCACAAATACAACACAGGGTCTTTGTTCGGTTGTTGTAAATTGTAGGCATGGATCAATGTCTGTGTCTGCATCTCTGTTCACTTGTCCATCACGTCCTACTACCTACACACAGGCAAGGTGGTGCACACACTAGCGTGATTGTCTTCTTGAGCCTTTTCATGCTATATATTAATGTGCATGTTTTGGAACAGTGTGTGTGTGTGTGTGTGTGTGTGTGTGTGTGTGTGTGCGTGCGTGCGTGCGTGCGTGCGTGCGTGCGTGCGTGTGTGTGTGTGTGTGCGTACATGCATGCGTGCATGCATACAAATTACAAGTGTGAAACATGCATGTGCATGAAACATGCATGTGTGTGTGTGCATGTGTGTGTATAGTATGAATGTACATGTATGTCATTACTCAATTTACTGTGTGTATATAATGTCTGCATGCATGAATGTGGTGTGTGTGAGTGTGAGTGTGTGTGTGTGTGTCTGTGTGCATGTGTGACTGTGTGCATGTGTGACTGTGTATGCACATTATATATTCTACAACATGCATTTTTTACACACACACTGGATGCAATACAGTGGGGTTGGGAGGGGGGGGGGGGGGGGAGAGAGAGCAAGTGGGGATATATGAACTGACAGAGCCCAGCTGTAGCTGGCTTGTATTTATAGCAATTGTCTTCATGTGCATGCACTGACCTTGTCTGGCCTGCACACTGGCAGCTGGTAGTAGTGATAGGTCTCATGGGGGTTGAAGTATGGCCCTACCTTGTTGACAAACACCTCCACCTGAAACACAAAGCACAGAATGCCATCATGGCCCTTCTTTGTTGACAAAAACCTCCACCTGAAACACAAAGCACAGAATGCCATCATGGCCCTTCCTTGTTGACAAACACCTCCACCTGAAACACAAAGCACAGAATGCCATCATGGCCCTTCTTTGTTGACACACACCTCCACCTGAAACACAAAGCACAGAATGCCATCATGGTCCTGCTTTGTTGACAAACACCTCCACCTGAAACACAAAGCACAGAATGCCATCATGGTCCTGCTTTGTTGACAAACACCTCCACCTGAAACACAAAGCACAGAATGCCATCATGGCCCTTCTTTGTTGACACACACCTCCACCTGGATTGCTGGAACAGAAAGCACAGAATGCCATCATGGCCCTACTTTGCTGACAAACACCTCCACCTGAAACAAACCACTGAATGCCATCATGGCCCTTCTTTGTTGACAAACACCTCCACCTAAACACAAACCACTGAATGTCATCATGGTCCTGCTTTGTTGACAAACACCTCCACCTAAACACAAACCACTGAATGCCATCATGGTCCTGCTTTGTTGACAAACACCTCCACCTAAACTCAAACCACTGAATCAGCGAATGCCATCATGGCCTCCACTTTCTTCACAAACATCTCCACCTGCACCATAAACCACAGTGTGCAGTCATATCCACCTGGAAAAAAAAAAGAAAAAAAAAAAGGATGCCATCATGGTCCCCACTTTGTTGACAAACACCTCTACCTAAAACACAGATAAATTCCAGTACTGTCAATAAATGAAAACTGATACACAGTCACTGACTGAGTTAGCAAATCACAGTATCATAGAATGATACATTAGGATCTTACACAGTTAATAGTATCAAACCATGCAGCATTTTGTTTTAATTTTTCACTTCATGCATCATACATTTTTCTGATGGTGTGTGAACAGCAAACATGTTCCTTGTCACAATGGAAGCAGATCCAGTCTTATTTTTATCTGTTACGTTAATACTAATACTGTAACAGGTTAAACTAAAAGACAATTTTTGTTATCACATTTTGTGTGCAAAAGCACCAAGCATGGGATTTGGAGGGTCTGACTTACGGAAAGAAAAAAGAAAAAAACAAGAAAAAAACAGTCCAATATTTTCTTTTTTCTTACTGGAATAAAATTAGGTAATTAATTAAATGAATCTGTTACAAAACTGCAAACAACAGCATTGATGCAACCCATGTGCAGTCTGTCATGGTTGTGACTGCAGTCTAACCTCAACATGCTGCAAAGTCTTATTTGAGTCATTGCAAATTTAACTTTTTAAGACTATGGAAACCAGAAAAGATTAACCTTTTTTGGCTTTTGCTTTTTTCCTCACAGATTGTCAGTCATAAAGTTAGATAGACAGCCCCCAATATGTTACACTTACAGCTAGCCCATTTTCTCCCACCAGTCTCACTCCCTGAGAGAGAGAAATGTTGGTCATCGAAATCAATGAATCAATAAATGCCAATATTTACAAGCCTTGTATAGCTGAAACCCACTTTGTTGGTACTTCTTTTTCTTCACAACACTTGACAGTCTACAGCTCTTGTGGTACTGGTAGCTTTCTTTTTAAACTTAAAAAAAAAAAAAAAAAAGTAATCTCCAAGGACATAATTAATTGTATGTTCATCCAGCAGTAGCCTCTGAGGCTACCCTCCTGCTGAACAGACTATAGGAAATTCCCTTCCCCCCCCCCCCCCCCCCCCCCCCCCCAAACACAATCAAAGACTGCAATGACCTCACTGAGGGTAAGCTTCTGCACACACCCTTGAGTCATTCTGATCATGTCTACCAAAATCACTGCCCTCAGATTAGGCCCCTGTCCCACTGGTAAGCACAGCTGATGACCCCAAGGGCTGTGCCCGTTGGGGTTTGCCCCCAGTGACTGCGACAGCAGCTGGTTTACCCCCAGTGACTGGTACAGTAGCTGGTTTGCTCCCAGTGACTGCTATAGTGGCCAGTTTGCCCCCTGTGACTGCTACAGTAGCTGGTTTTCCCCCAGTGACTGCTACAGTGGCCAGCTTGCCCCCAGTGACTGCTACAGTAGCCGGTTTGCCCCCAGTGACTGCTACAGTGGCCAGTTTGCCCCCTGTGACTGCTACAGTAGCCGGTTTGCCCCCAGTGACTGCTACAGTGGCCAGTTTGCCCCCAGTGACTGCTACAGTACAGTTTGCCCCCAGTGACTGCTAGAGTAGCCAGTTTGCCCCACCCCCACCCCCCCGACTGCTACAGTAGCCAGATTGGCATAGTGGGAGACATGAAAAGATGATGGGTCACTCAACACTCTGTGTGTGTGTGTGTGTGTGTGTGTGTGTTCCTTACAGCTGTGTAGCTCTAAACAGTGACGTAACCTTCAATACAATGAAGGTGGGTCACTTAGTCAAGTTTCTGTTCTTCTTCTTCATACTGAGGGCCCAACATCTAATAATGACTGACCACACCAAAGTTAATGAAGTTCACCTTCACAGAAGAAGATGGAAGCTCTTATTCATATGATTATTATAATATTAATGTAATTTGTGAACTACACACAGTGTCCCCCAAGAGTGCCACTGCCTTGGGGGGGGGGGGGGGGGGGTGCAAACTGTGCTGTGTATAACATTAACAAGGCGTGGTCAGAGGCAAGTAACGATCTGAACATGCAGCTGATTAACACCACACACCCTGAAGGCACTCGGCTTCCAAAACATGAAAATAATAATGCGCTGGGGTTGGGGGTGGAAGAAATGTTTGACGGAGGGTCTGTAAAGTGCAAATTGTGGTTTACCACCAAATTACTTTTTATTACATTGCAAAATGGACACTCAGAATCAAACACAAAAATACGCAAGCGAACAAAACATTTCACAGTCGAAATCAACTAGAACATATCCACAAAACAGCCTTCGTGCCGGCGTACACTAAGACTGATTGGACCCTTGTTCCAAAAACAAAGACAGAAATCGATTTTAAGATTTAGGTTCCACTCAGAATCCGGTTTAACACAGATTAAATCAGACCAGTCGTTCACATCTTTTGCAGACGACAGGCTGTCTTATCTTTCATTTCTGCATTAAAAGTATCTGTATTTCTGATAGCCAAATTCTAAAAATAAAAAAAATAAAACCCAGTTTTCTACCTTATCTCCTTCCTTGTATTTGGTGCCAAGCGCAACCGCAAATGAAAGTGCCAACGCGACTGTTTTCCACAACACCGCCATCTTTGACACAACGTCGCAACGAGTTATCGCGTGACTTGACAGGAGAGCAGACGACAAAGCAAAATAATTGCATCTAAATGTCAAGACAACTCATACAGTACGATATATGTACGTTACATAATAATTTGATTTGTAATGCTTTACGTCTAAGGTCACAACATTTATAGGTCAAAGGCCACATGCTAATCCTGACAAGTGCCCTTTCTCACGGATCAGCGCAATGCACGCACGCTGCCTTATTCTTGCGCGTGAACTACATCGCGAAAGCACAAGGCGTGTGGACAAAACACTCACGCAAACGATTTGAGTCGCGGCTAGACTCTCTTCGTAAGCTAACCAATGCTGGTGAACGACAAGAAATGTTAACTCCGCCCCCTGTTCCGGCGTTGCAGTGAAAGTATAGCGCACTACTTTCTTTCTTCGCATTGATCTGAGTTATTTACATGCACGATGCGACCCTCTAATCCTCTTAGGATATGGCTTTATCTTAGCGAGGTTAGAGATCGGCACTGGACAATCGCGGGCGGTGTCAAAATGCAAACACCGTGCCTTTCGCTGTCATAACATGGGTCTGCTTCGGAGTTTACGTTTGCCGTCAACGCTCAGCGTCTGCGAACGATTAGACTAACCCCACCTCAGAGATAATCCATCAGCAACATATTGTGTCTTTGTTGCCCGGGCTGCGTCGGGCGCTTTTGCGCTCTGGTTGCAAGCAGGAGAGTGAATCGCGTGGTGGAAAATGGACATTCATTCCACGTTCGAGACTCTGGCCGAGGCCTGGGTGGCCGCAAGCACGCCTACAGCAGTCAATCCGGAGCCGAAGGTAAGTTTGCGACTTGTTGAAGTTGTACGGATTTGCGTTTGGCGCGTCCCTTGAAAACGAAAAACACGTCTGCATCAATATGATGCTCGGCAGATATCGAATTTCGCCTTCCTTTTGTGTGAGCGCTATTTAACGGTAGTGATATATGTGCTCTGGAAATCGTGAGTTTAGCGCAAGGCGACTTCAGCATCATCCGTCTTTTGCGGTACTTTCAGTTTACGTTTTCTTTCCTCGCGGTCTCGTCGAGAGTATAGTGAGGGTGTCAGTATGACGAACAGGGACAGCAGGGGCCGTGAGATGTGTCGAGTCGCAGCGACTGGCATTTTCAGCACAGGAAATCCTGGGCACTTGTGTGGCCTGTGTGGAAAGGAACGGCGCTCGTGTTTCTGTCTTCACTGCGTGGCCTTGCCTAGTCAGATGTGGGCGTGTTGCTTTCGCGGCTTTGTTCCACGGTCCTACTAATAGGCCTCTGTGGCCCGTTTACACGGGTTTGGTAAGTGCCGACGGCAGACAACAACTAATTATCAGCTCGCTCTCAATGAGGACGATAGAGCCGCGCTCAGTGTGGCAGTAACTCACAATCAGTGAAGTGACTTTATTGTACTTGTAATTGTATGATATATATAGCAGAGAAGAGTTGCTGAGGGTTTTCCCTACATGCTGATTTATTGAGAGGTTTAAAACAAAACACACTATGAGCAAGAGACGGAATCTGCTTGATAATCTGTTGCTGACTGTTGTTGCCTGCGTGTTATTATTTATTCCGATACTGTGTGTGTATTGTGGAATATATACCCAAGTTTTCTTTTATATAATAGTCTAGTTTTTTTACAGTATAGGTGTGTAATATATATTTGTGCATATATGAGAGAGAGAGAGAGAGAGAGAGAGAGAGAGAAAGAAAGAGAGTTAATAAAAAGATGTTGACAAATCTGGTCAGTTTGTGTTAGGTGGGAATTTCAATGATGTTTTCCTTAATGCTGGTTGTTGTTGTTTTTAAGTGTGAGACAAATCTCTTTATAGGTATATTTTTTATGTATTATTTTTCTAATTAGGAGTAGTAACTGTAATGGAATAAATGTAAATATTAAAATGGTCAAAGCTTAATTAGTTTAAAATATTCTGCTGATGTCTGACGTGTATGTCTGCTTCCATTGTGAGGCCAGTAGTGTCTACAGAAAATTATATATATTGTTTATGTAATTCTAAATCAACATGTGATGAGTTTCAGTAATTATATGGATATATATTTAAATAAATGCGTGATATACTGCCTGTTAAATGTACTATGGAATCCTTGATGAGATGCCAGATCACCCTGCTTTTAACTTATTTAAGGTCACTTTCTCTCTCTCTCTCTCTCTCTCTCTCTCTCTCTCTCTCTCTCTCTCTCTCTCTCTCTCTCTCTCTCTCTCTCTCTCTCTCTCTCTCAAAAAAGGAAAAAGAATGCTTTTCTACTCCCATACATATAATGTAACATTTTGTAAACCACTGTAACT
The DNA here is from genome assembly GCA_963584105.1 of Alviniconcha strummeri. Lineage (NCBI taxonomy): Eukaryota > Metazoa > Mollusca > Gastropoda > Provannidae > Alviniconcha > Alviniconcha strummeri. Next base: position 6,304 of record CAUZXP010000346.1, on the reverse strand, counting down.
GTAAGCCACATTTTTATCAGTTCTAAGACCAGATATATATCTCTTTATATAACATATTCATTTTTAGAGTGGTCTTAAAACTGCAGAAGAGATGTACAATACAGTCTTGAAATTGTCTTAGAAAAATGTAACCTATATTTTGGTGAAGGCTGTAAAACTAAAAGAAGAGTACAGTCACATCTCCCAAAACTGCCCTTGAAAAATATAATCAGTACATTCTCGTATCAAGTTTTAAATGATGATCCGCAATAAGCCAATTGTTGCTGTTCAGATTTATTTATGAAACAGCGATGAGGGAAAAAAGAAGAAAAAAGGCCCCTTTAATTAAATTTTTGTTGTTGTCATTTTGATGTTTCAATCTGTCGACTAGGTCACTTTTCGTGTAGTATTTTCAGTATACATAAATATGTATTTTTTAACCATTTAGTTCAGTAACAGAAAGTTAGTGAGCTCTTGGATTTTAACCTCCTGTCACCCACACAGGGTCGCCACAGGATGATCAGTCGTTGGAAGGTTGGGCATAAAATTGCCAGTTTTTAGTGTATTTTACTATTTAGCAGTAAGTGAGGATTCGCCATGCTGCCCCTCTTCCGCATCATCAGATGCAAGTATTTGAATATGCACAATTACAGTGAAGTAATCTGTACACATCTGTATGTTGTGTAATATTTGTATACATGTATAATTGCTAAAGTGGTCATTGTTGGGGGGAGGGAGGGGGGGGGGGGTCAGGTATACTTACAATTATACATAAACTTGCACATAAATTTGCATGTAAATAAGTACCATGCCAGGTAGTATGTAAGAGGTCAAACAGGGGTGTTAGGTATACTTATGCAGTTACACATAAACTTGCACTTAAATGTTTGTGTAAATAAGTACCATGCCATATAGTACGTAAGAGATAAAACATAAATTGTGTGTGTACAAGTACTATGCTACAGTATATGATTACTGGTAAATACACATAATATACATGTATAAATTTACATGTGAATAAGTACTGTGCTGCATTATATGTACACTGGTAATACACATAAATTTGCATGTGAAAAGGTAATGTGCTATATTATAAGTGTGCTGGTAATTTATACGCATAAATTTGTGTGTGGATAAGTGCTAGGCTAAATATATAACTTATGAGTATCCCAGATAAGTACTAGTCTTTTATGTAATCTGGTAAATACACATAAATTTGGAAGTGAATAAGTACTGTGCTTCATTGCATGTATGCTCGTAAATATATACACACATGTATAAATTTGCATGTGCATAGGTACTGTGGTAGTGCTACATTATGCCGGTAAATACACATAAATCTGTGTGTGAATAATAATAATGTACACTTATCATGCACTCATCAACGCCCTGAGCGCTCATATGATACAGATTAATCTAAATATGATATTCTGTAGAGCACAGTCCTACCAAAACAATTTACAGAAAGTATTATATGGAAAAACAAACACACACACACAAACCACAATGAATTCAAGTGTGTATGACACTGATCTATATCATACATCATACATGCACCTGTGCGTGTGCACACGCACACACACACACACACACACACACACACACACACACACACACACACACACACACACACACACACACACACACACACACACACACAATGACCATAGAAGAAGCTGGGTGCTGATACTAGCTTGGGTGAAAATGCTGTGAGAAGAGGAAAGTTTTCAGTTTGGCTTTAAAAGATGACAGGGTTGAGCAGTGTCTAAGGTCTTGTGGGAGTGAATTGCAAATGTGGGGTCCAAAGCAAGAGAAGGCATGAAAGCCATGAGCCTTGCGTTTGTATTGCTGGATTTTCAACATGCAGGTGTCATAAGTAAGTAAGTAAACATTTTGCTTAACGTCCACAGAAGCAAGGTTGCTTATTGGGGAGGGGGGGGGGGGAGAAAGAGTGATCGCTCGACTGCGCGCTCCAACCCGGAAGACTGAGGATGCCATGGACTGCCACCAGAACAAAAATGTTAAGGCAGTGTCCCCTCGCCGTTGTGTAGCAACCAGTGTACTACACAGTTGCTGTCTCAACTGCTGTGTGGAACAGTCGTAAAAACAATGTCTGTAGCACTGCTGTTGAGAAACAACGGAAGCAAAAGCACCACCTCTCTCTTCTTGATCTCGCCTGGACCTGCAAATGTGTCTAACGTCTTCATGAGAGTCCAGCCCACCTCCCTCCTCTTGATCTTGCTTGGATTCTGTGGATAATTCCTGTATTATGCATACCGTTAGATACACATACATTTCCATGTGGATAAGTACTGTGCTACATTACAGGTAAATACACATAAATTTCCATGTGAATAAGTACTGTGCTACATTACAGGTAAATATACATTTCCATGTGGATACGTACTGTGCTACATTACAGGTAAATGCACATAAATTTCCATGTGGATAAGTACTGTGCTACATTACAGGTGGATACACATAAATTTTCATGTAGATAAGAGCTGTGATATGTTTATATTTACTGGTAAATACACAAAAATTTGCGTATGGATAAGTACTGTGCCAACATTATGTATCTGTACTGGTAAATAACGTAAAATTTGCATGTGAATAAGTGTCGTGCTATGCTATGTTATCCGTTTACCAGTAAATACACATAAATTTGCATGTGAACAAGTCCTGTTCAGTGTTACATGTATACTGGTAAATACACATAAATTTGCGTGTAAATCCTGTGCAGTGTTAGTAGTATACAGGTAAGTACACATAAATTTGCTTGTGAATAAGTGCCGTGCTACGTTATATGCATACCGGTAAATGCACATAAATTTGCTTGTGAATAAGTACTGTGCTAGGTATACTTGTATGCATATTGGTAAATATTTATACACGTCAAATTTGCGTGTGAATAAGCACCGGTGATGGCCCCAGGCAGGCGGGAGAAGGGAAAATAATGGGCTATTTAATGGCAGGAAAGGCCGGGTCCTGCTTGGCTGGGTTTTACTCCGGTCCCTGTGGGGTGGCTGGCCCAGGGTGGACTCTACCCGGAATTGCTTGCCTGCCTGCGTAAGGCTGACTTGATCGGCGGCGGCTTTCGCTGAAAGGGGACGGCTTTGGCTTTGGTTGGGTGTGAAACCTCTCCTGCTCCCCGGGTGCTTGTCTCCCCTCGCTATCTGTCTATCGCCGGGATTTGGCCGTGTTGGTTGCAAACGGTGTTTGTTTATTCGAGGGTACGAAAGTTACGGACACAAAGCGATGACTGAGATGAGAACATCGACAAAAGCCAGAGGGTTTTGCAGCTCAGTGTGACGGCCTCACCTGCCCTTTGCTGCCGTTCCCTGGCTCTGGGCCCGGGATTTGGCATTGTCGGTTGAAACGGGTGTTTACAATTCAAGGTACGAGAGTTACCAGCGTATGACTGAAAGTTCCGGAGCGGTGTTAAAGTCGAGGTGGCCGACCTGAGCTCCCCGTCCCTAATAAGCCTGATGGTTTATGTGGACGTAAAGAAACACTAGTGAAATAAAAAGGGGATGACTGGACACATCAGCAAGCCAGTGGCTGGGTATTTTTGTTCCCCCCCTTTCTCTTTCAGCTCTCTCTCTCTCTCTCTCCGCCCCCCCCCCTCCCCCCACCCTCCTGTCCTTTGCTGCCGTTCCCTGGCTCTGGGCCCGGGATTTCGCATTGTTGGTTGAAACGGGTGTTTACAATTCAAGGTACGAAAGTTACCAGCTTATGATTGTACTTCAGAGCTCAGGAGCTGTGTGAAAGTCGAGGTGGCCGTCCTGGGGCTCCCCGTCCCTAATAAGCCTGATGTTTTATGTG
>CAUZXP010000345.1:2500-12500 GCA_963584105.1 Alviniconcha strummeri | reverse complement strand
TCGTCCTTCAACGAGCTGCTTCTGGAGAACAGCTCCACGGACGAGCGTCGGGGCAGCGGGTCGAGCGAGGCGAACAACAACTACTGCAACGCCGACGGCGGCCAATCGGAGGAAGGCTGTCGTCGTCCACGCAGCGTCTTCAGCGACACCAGCTCCTCCTCCTCCTCCAGCGAGGAAGACGGAGAAGGTGGGAGCGAGAGCGAGGCCGAAGCGGAGACCGGGTACGAGGAAAAGGCCGGGAAACAGAGTGGGGAGGGAGAAGCGGGGGGACGTGAAAAAGGAAAAGAGAGGCGGACGGGGGCCCGGCCTCAGAAGAAGGCGGAGGTGGGTGTGGAGGCGGAGGTGGAGGTGGAGAAGGAGAAACAGAAGGAGAAGGAGAGGCCTGGGCGGATGGAGGGGCTGATCCTGGCGAGCGTCACCAGGCTCACCAAGGTCGCTCTTCGAGACGTGGCGCTCAAGTACGAGACGGTGACGCACCTCGCCTCCCTGCTTCTCCACTTCATCTTCGGCTCAAGGGACATCGTCCAGGAGGATCCCAAAACCGACAGGTCAGCCACACAGGCATTGGCTCCAACATGCACATGTAGGTCACAAGCATTCCCTCAGGTATACACAGGTGGATCACCAGCACGGACTCAGATAAACATCAGTATGTCACAGGCATTGACTCAACGCAGGTAAATCACAGATACGTAACAGGCATTGGCTCAAACAAACACAGGGAATTCACAGACATGGACTCAAATAAGCACAAGAAAGTCACATACGCTGACTGAGATAAACACAGGAAAATCAGACACAATGAATCGGGTAAGCACAGGTGAAACATATTCACTAACTCAAATAAGCATAGGAAAAGGTCACATCCATTGACTCATTTAAGCACAGGTGAGTCATTTACAATGCCTCAGATCGTTACAGGTCACATATTTCGACTTTGATAAACACAGGTAAGTCTCGTGCATTGACTCAAACAAACACTGGCAATTATGTCACATGCATTAACTCCAACAAACACAGGTAAGTCATTTGCATTGATTCAAACAACCACACATAAGACATATGCATTGACTTAAACACAGGTAGGTTACTTGCAGTTGATTCAAAAACACAGGTGAGTCACTCGAATTGATTCAGATACATACAGGCAAGTCACTTGCATTTACTCAAACAACCACATGTAAGACAGGTGCAGTAACTCAAACAAACAAAAGTAGGTCACTTGCATTGATTCAAACAAACACAGGTAAGTCACCTGAATTGATTCAAACAAACACAGGCACATCACTCGCACTGACTCAAACAAACGCGTGTAAGACACTCGCATTGAGTCCCGCCAGCCACCATCTCCAGTATCTCGATCCCGACTGCATGGAAGTGGACAAACCAAAAGAACACTTCTTGCTGCTTTGGTTTATGTAGGCGAACACTGTGTTTACTGGCTTGTGACGGGTCTGTTGGGTCACCGCTGCGGAGGTACCTGATCGCGCGGGATCAGAGGCTCCACAAGACTTATCTGGACTTCTGGGTCGCCATGAGACGATATCTGCAGGTAAAATATCAAGTTCTGCTGTTGTTTTTGTGGGCGTTGCATCGTCGTTGTTGCCGTTCGTGCTGCCGTTGCTACTTACAATCCCTGCGTAGGAAAACCAGTTTCAACGAAAATGATCTGTCGGCGAAGCGGAACTGAAAGTGTCTGTTTCACATTCAACAGCTGCGTGATCTGTGCCGCCTGGAAGAGGTGGTGAGCCGACAGAACGGGTACGAGATCTCCAAGCTGGTGGACCAGCAGGTGCAGCACGTGGCGCACACCTTCCTCACTGAGGACAGCCACCAGGCAGGCATCTTCAACCGCAACATCAAAATAGGCATGCTGGACGACATGCTGAACAGGCGCCAGTCCACCCTCATCAACGCCTGCCAGGACGTCGTGGCGAATGTGAGTACCTGTATTAGTTAACGATGACAACAGCAGCTAAACACCCTGGACGACATTCTGACCAAGCGTCATTTAATCCTCCCTCATCAAAGCCACCCAAGACGTCGTGGCGAATGTGAGTACTTGCATTAGTTTACGATCATTCCAGTAGGCTGACATCGTGGACGACATGCTGAACAAGAGCCAGTCCACCCTCATCAACACCACCCAGGACGTCGTGGCGAATGTGGGTACTTGTATTAGTTAACAATGACAACAGCAGCTGAACAACCTGGACAACATGCTGAGCAAGAATCATTTAATCCACCCTCATCAACGCCATCCAGGACGTCGTGGCGAATGTGAGCACATGCATGTGACCACAACAGCAGGCTGAACACCAGGGTCGACATGCTGAATAAACGTCAGTCCAGTTTTTGTAACAATGTAAAAATGTAATTAAATTAAAGCCTTGTCCAGTTACAACTTTACAAGTACTGGCAGTAACGATACAATTTCCATTTTTCTTTTTGTTCATTTACATGTGTGATTTCCTTCTTCTTCTTCTTCTTCTTTTTTTCTTTTTCTGAATTGTTGTCGCGGCAGAGCCGATTTGCACTTCTTCTTCTTCTTCTTCTTTTTTTTTTCTTTTTTTTTTTCTTTCTTTTTTTTCTTTTTTTCTTTCTTCTTTTTTTCTTTTCTTTTTTTACCGACTTCCTTCCTTCCTTCTTTTCCCTCCTTTGTTTGTTTCTTCTTTTCTGTTCTTTCTTAATTTTCTTCGCTTTTCCTTCTTTCTTTCTTGTTTCCTTTCTTTCTTTCTTTCTTTCCTGTGCTTCTGTTTTAGATACTGAGTGTCCCCGTGACACAGTTCATCCTCAACGATCTCCAGGTCTTCGACGCTGTTGTGGTGAGTCATCTCTCTGTCGTCATCAGCTGTGTCGTTCAATCTGTGGCGGGTTTACTCATTGCACTTTTGCTTTCATCTTGACAGCGGCTATAATTATTCATGAGAAGGTAAGGCTGGCCACGAGAACGAAAGCTAGCTTGGACACAGTATTGTGCTGCGGTCATTTTTTTTTTTTTTTTCCTACTCGTTCAACAATGGAAATGAGTTTGAAAGGTTGTTGTTATCGTTGCTGTCTATATCTGGAGTTCGAAAAACGAAGCTGTACACAACAATACTGATACGCGTGTGATTTACATTGTGTGTGTGTGTGTGTGTGTGTGTGTGTGTGTGTGTGTGTGTGTGTGTGTGTGTGTGTGTGTGTGTGTGTGTGTGTGTGTGTGTGTGTGTGTGTGTGCGCGCGCGCGCGCGCGCGCGTGTGCGTGCGTGCGTTCCATCGGCCTTCATGGTTTGCTTAGTCATCTGCACACACTGAACTGCAATCGAGCATTGCTTTCGATATCGTGACCTGCCGTGACCTAGCTCCTTTACAACGGTTCCGGGTCAATACTGTGCCCAACCTCGCTTTCGATTTCGTGACCCGCCGTGACCTATCTCAGTAAGAATGGTTCATTGCAGTGACCTTGGGGAATGGCAGTGCCGGGGTTATGTTTTGCACGTGCATGATTTGGAAAGGCACACAGCAAGTGAGTGATGCGGGCGGTGAAGATAACTGAGTTTGTGACTTGTGAGTTTAATTATTTGACGGCAGACTGCCGGGAACATTTCGTAAAATGTTACACCTGTGCGCAGCAGTCGTCGTTTTCTTTAAAACACGCGCTCTACCACTTCTGGTGATCTTCAACTTTACAGTAAATTATTGCTGTCTTTTGCGATGCTGTATGATAATTTGGGCTAATAGCGCATCGGCGTTTCAAAAGGTTGCTACTGTGCTGTGCACAGTAAAATGTGAAAATTGGATTTCTAGTGAGTGCTTTTCGGTGTATTTTTTTTAGCAATTCACAAGATAAAGCCGCCATTAAACGTAGAAACGCGCCATTTTCAAAATGTAAAGTATGTTTCATAGTTTGTGACGTGCGCATTATGCAACGAGCAGCCCATGGCTCTCGTGGTTTATCGGTAAGTGCGACTTAGTGCTGAATGCGTCACACTGTAGTGTACATAACGATAACCCTAACCCTATCGTGCGAGAGGTAAGTTCAATACGATTTTACTTCAAAATACGGCAGTGAGCACTCACCCCCACCCCCCACCCGCCCACCGACTCCCTTTCCCGCCTATCGTTAGCGGGAGCTGCCACAAGCATCATTTTTGTCGCGACAAAACACGTCTATTGTCGCTAAAAAAAAAAAAGTATGCTTGTTGCGACAAACGTTTTGTTGCGGCAAACATACTTTTGTCGCGACAAGACATGTTTTCTCGCGACAAAAACGCTACTTGTGGCAGCTCCCGCCAAAGATATCCCCCCTCCCCCCCCCCCCCCCACCTCCATCCTACCATCACCAGCCTTCCTAAAGATGTTTTGCTCACCCCTGCGGTCTTCCTATTCAGTCCCATGTTTCAGTTTGCAGAACGTGGCCGAAAGTGCATGGAGCTGAAAACCTTCAAGCAACGTCGGTGTCTGGCTGACCCCTGGTTTGATGAGCCGGCCGTCACATGCGACCCAGAAACGTTCAAAATCCCGGGCGAAAACGGCGACACCGTCGGGATTCTGACGGAAGACCATCGCATGCAAGCCTTCCAGTTTCTCATCATGATCAGCGAGGGTACGCACGCGGAATAGCCAAACAAAGAGCAGTCATAGCTGGCATAGCCAGGCTGGGTTGGGGGTGGGGGGGAGGGGGGGGCAGTGTGTCTGTAGTGTATTTAATTACAGCCATCAGCTTTGGTCTCGCCGGTCGGCAGGCAGCGGCAGAATGTTTAACATTGTCTTTTTTTTCTTTTTTCTTTTTTCTTTTCTTTTTTTCTTTTTCGGGCGCCATGTCAGTTGCAGTGTGAAAATTTGTATGATGACAGCAACAACTGGGCTGTTTCCCGTCTAAGATACCCCTTTCAGTGATTTTGACCTTCCTTCAGGGTCACTGACTGGAGAGCTGGCAGGACAGTCTCGAAATCCACGGTCACCGGAGTCAAATTCTGTGCAGACTCTCTACAAAGGTCTTTTGGACGAGACTAAAAGCCGAATGCCCCCGTGTGTATAATTATGTAGCCTGTGTAAGAGTTCGGTGGATTATGAAAACACCAAAGTAACCCAGCATGCACTAAAGTGTCAGTCTTCGTATTCGTCACTCATTCAAACGCTTTTTTCTGCCTGCAGCAATGTACAACTGTAAAGTGTTTCTGTTTGCTTGGGTCATATAATTATTTAGCTTTACTTTTTCTCGGCTAGACTTGCTCACGTCTGAAATGGAGCATCTGCTGTCGTTGTTGTATATTTAATGTTTGTTTTTAGGTTAGACTTGCACACGTCTGCATGGAGCGTTTGCTCTTACTGTTGTATTATTTGCTGTTTGTTTTCTCGATCAGACTTGCACACGTCTGCTCTGTGTGACGTGCGGGACCTGACAGAGATGATCTGGTCCGAGTTTGGCAGTCTGCACATCCCTACCACTCCGCGGGTTAAAAATCGTGAGTGATTCAGGTCTAGATACAGTGTCGTCCTCCGTTTCATGAATTCGTTTCATGGTTCAGCTGAATAATTATTAGGTTTGACACAGCTACCATCTAGGCGTTTGGGGCAAATATCTTGATGCACTTCTTCCTGTTTGTCTGAAGTTTCCCCGATGATGCTTTCGAAACAGTTCCGGTGTGTGGCTGACAAGTCGTTCAAGGTTGCCGATCAGCTATAACGTCTCTCTCTTCACGGTGATCGATGTTAAAGTGTTGATGATAATACTACAAATGTTGACTCTTTCTAACTGACCATTAACCTTTCGTGATAATCAGATCCATGGAACTTACCATTGCCATTTTATATCCGGGGGGCCTTGATTCAAGGCCACGGTGGCAGCAGACATATGAAACTAAAAGTTTTGTTGTCAGGACAAATTCTGATCTGAAGTCCAAACCTTGTATTATTGCTACAATAGGGACAAAATCATGAATACCATGCGTTCGGTAAGGTTCTTTCAGGAAATGTCTTCAGCAGCAATATCCTTTCTTTTAACTCCTCCTTTTCATTCGCTCTGACAAGCCCTATCGCCCTGATATAACCGTACTGGTTGACTGGGCGTAAAACACCAAGTTACCTACTTACTGATAAGACCTAGGATTTTGATTGGGCGTTAAAAGCCAACTACTTACTTCTGGTCACCGCCTTGGCTTAAGCTGTGCCACAACACATTGACACCAGCAACAACACCAAGGCCACATTAAAATGCTATGTGCTGCATGTATAGTTATGTGGGGAATCTCGTCAGCTTTGACAAGCTGTTCGCATAACAACCTGAAACAAAAAGAGGCCTGTGTCGCCGAGTGTGCCTCAAACGGAGGGTATGAAAATATGTGCTACTACGGGGCATCATTTTAAAGGATGTACCTCTGGTAGAGTTGATTTACCTTTTACCTACTCGCATGCCAGGTGAGAGTTACCGCAGGTGATTCATGTCTTTGCTGTTGTGTTTATTTGTGAAGTCTTCCGAACGCTAATTAACTCCCTTGTTTGTTGATTCTTCGCATAACAGCAGCATCCACCATCCAGAAATGGAGACACGCACCCAGTCCTCTCACCTTACGGACTGCAGTTTGTCAGTTTACAATTGCATGTACTGGATGAGCCCTCAGGGTGCTGGGCAGGGGAACGCTGCAATCACTTACCACAACGACAACCACTTGTGTTGATCGATTGTAGGTTTCCTGCGCGGCATCCTCCCGTATCAACGCCTGACGTCCGATGAGATTGCCAGCCTCAGCACCATCACCACCTGCTACCTCAACATCCAGCTGGGACCTTTCGACAACGACCAGGATGCCGAGACTGAGAGGGAGGGCGCACAGGCGTTCGTAAGTGGGAGCGGGGATGGCTCAGTGGTTAGAGAGCCAGGCTCGAGATCTAAAGGGCGCGGGTTCGAGTCCCCGCATGAGCGGCAGGAGTAGTTTTTTGTTTGTTTGTTTTTTCCAGGTTCAACTTTCTGTGCTAATTTAAAATCTTATTTCGGTGTCCGTTCCATGCCTGTGTTACCGCAGCCGCATGTAAAAGATCCGGCCGTCATTCTGCCGAAAGTGCTGGTGGCAGGCTACTCATGTTACCACGCACGCACCCTACGTATGTGGCTTTGCTTGAAGTTACACTGAAAACTGGTGCATGGTTGCATAGTGTAACCCTTTCTCTGTCAGATATAAAATTTTGTCATCTCAGTTTGTGCAGTTTCCTTCCAAGAACAGTCTGCATGTTTACCAATCTCCAGAGCCATCGATTAAGTGAGTTACGTTTCATAACTGACATGATACCTGCGGTTAGGTTGTGTGTGATCACGCCCTGTCAAACACGCTGCAATAGAACAGTAAAAGGTTTTAATGGGGAAAAAAGTATGCCACTTGAAACATCTGCTTGTACTGAATATTTGGCCACCTTTCTCTGATCTTAACCGCGGAAAGAAGAGAAAACCAAACTGCCATCCGCTCACCCTGCGGCCTTCAACTCTCAAGGCCAAGCACCCTGCTTGGCCTTGAGAGTTGAAGGCCGCAGGGTGAGCGGATGGCAGTGTCCGTCAGTCCATCATAACTCACGGAGATGTATCCCTGGGCAACAGTCACTCTTTGCAAACACAACGTCTGCATTGGAGAAAGATTGTAATCTTGTTTATGTCGGTCTTGAAACTCCACGAAGCGATGTGAGTGCATGAACAACAGACGGTTTGAACACTTGCAGTTTAAACAAACTCTGTCCACAGTCAGGGACGCTATTGGGCGATTCAGCGAAGCTGCTTTGTTGGAGTGATTGCGCTTTGTAATCTTTCGCGAAAGAAGTCGCGAGAGGTCGCAGCGCACTTCCGGGCCGATTTCTGAGTAGACGTTGCTTCACGCTGTGTATAACAGTGGAAGTTGAAATTAGAATTGCGAAGCAGTACAAATGCCAATACTGTTGCAGTTGCAAAAAATACCGTGGAAAGGGAATGGAGGGTGAACAAAAAGTGTCTTTGCGTCGTTTTTCGGCTGATCAAAAGATCGCGAGTTCGTAGGGGGAAAAAATGCATTTTGTGGCATCCCAAAGCACGAGCAACAAGTTATTGCTTATTTCCAGACACTTTATGACTACGTGCCTCAAAAAATGCCTTTAATGTTGGCAGTATAAAATTCGCAAATTCACTGTCACCGCCTTCCATTGAGAAGAAGGTACGCACCGGAAGTAAAAGCAGCCAAGGAACTTAAGCGATGCCGGGCAAAAGTCAAGGGAGTTAACAACCCCGCCTGAATCGCCCAATATAATAAGCACAGCCAAGCGATGTGAGTGCACGAGCAACAGAAGGATTGAACACTTGCAGTTTAAACAAACTCTGTCCACAGAAAGGGACGCTTAAATGCACAGCCAAGCGATGTAAGTGCAGAAGCAACAGAGGGTTTGTACATTTGCAGTTTAAACAAACTCTGCTTCCACTAGACAGGGACACTATAAATAAGCACCGCAAAGCGATGTAAGTGCATGAACAACAGACAGATTGTACACTGGCAATTTAAACAAACTATGTCCGCAGACGAACTCTCTCTCTATATATATATCAGAGAGAGAAAGAAAGGGGTGAGAGAGAGAGAGGGGGGGAGAGGGAGGGAGAGAGAGAGGGAGGGAGAGAGAGCGGAGAGAGAGAGAGGGGGGAAGAGAGAGAGAGGGAGCGAGAGAGAGGGGGGAGAGAGAGGGGGAGGGGGAGAGAGAGTGAGAGAGAGAGGGGGGGACGAGAGACAGAGAGACAGACAGACGGGGAGAGGGAGACAGACAGACACACAGACAGAGACAGACACACAGACAGACAGAAACAGAGAAATAGACACAGAGACACAAAGACAGAGAGGGAGAGAGAGAGAGAGAGAGAGAGAGAGAGAGAGAGAGAGAGAGAGAGAGAGAGAGAGAGAGAGAGAGAATAAGCACCGCAAAGCTATGTGAGTGCATGGGCAGCAGACGGATTGCACACTTGCGGTTTAAACAAACTCTGTCCACAGACAGCGACCCAAGGCCTGCGACGGCAGGTCACGTGCGGCCTAGACTACAAAATGGCGGTGTACCTGAGGAAACGGCGTGGGGCCATAGAGATGCCGCGCCCACCACGACCAAGGTCAGCTGTCATGTATCAAGGACATTATCTACTGACGTAACCCAGTCCTTCTCATTTACGGTCCCTGCCCCTTTGCTACCTAGCTCCCTTCCTTAGCTCCCTTCCCTGCCCCTTACGCTACCTAGCTCCCTTCCCTAGGTCCCGTCACTGGCCCCAACCCCTGTGCTACCTAGTTCCCTTCCCTACCCCCGTCTCCATCCCCCTACTTCCCTATCCCCTTAAGCCCCGCCCCCTTACCGTCCACTCCGCCCCCTACTTCCCTATCCCCTTCCACCCTGCCCCTATCCCCTTCCACCCCATCCCCTTCCACACCTGCCCCCTATTCCCTTCCACACCTGCCCCCTATCGCCTTCCACACTACCCCCGGTTCCCTTCCCCCCTGCCCCCTAACCACCTGTTCCCTTCCTCCCTGCCCCCCTATCTCCCTGTTCCCTGCCCCCATATTCCCTTCCACCCTGTCCCCTATCCCCAGCCCCCTTGCCCCTTCCACCCTGCCCCCTTCCAACCCTCTCCCCCTGTCCCCTTCTACTCTGCCCCCTCTCCCTCTCACCCCCTCTTCCCTTCCGCCCTACCACCCTCTTCGATACCGCCCCCCCGCCCCCCCACCAAGTCACCATCTTCCTGCAAGTCATTTTAACCCCCTATCCCCCACCTCGCTCTCTTCTGCCACGGAAGAAAGACACCCCTCTTCCTCACAGTGAAGAGGATTAGAGACTGGTGGTCACCGTCCCCTCGGGAACATGACCCAACTTCTGAAAACTGCTCACGGACTGCTGTTTCGTTCGCGAATCAGAGCCCGAGAACTAAGAAAAAGACGGTTTTGTTTAAATCCTCTCAAAGACCCCGGACTAGATTTGTATGTAAAAGACAAAGTAGCACACAGAATAAAGTGCATTAAATTGTTGCACGAAT
>CAUZXP010000342.1:12500-14682 GCA_963584105.1 Alviniconcha strummeri | reverse complement strand
CACTGAGAGAGAGAGAGGAAGAGAGTTGCAGAGGACAAGTCTGATGTACTGAAGGGATCTCTCCCTCAGGATGTAACGCGTGACACATGGTGAGTGCTGTGGACAGTTAGTTACTTAGTTGGTGCTTTGAGTCCAGTTGGGGTATATGGGGTTATATCAGGGCTAAACTACACAGCTCTGAAGAACGTGGCTGCTACCAAAGGGAAGTAATCCTAAGAATGGCGCTCAGTTTACGTAGACCTGGACACAGCCACACAGAAATCTGAATCGGTTGCGATAACATTCACCTGGCATGCAAGGGGCGTAAAGTAGAACAAAATTTCCCAAGGTCACGGCAAGAAAAAAACTTTCCCAAGGTCACGGCAAGAACAAACTTTCCCAAGGTCGCATCATCAATGTCAGAAGGCCATGCAGTCACAAGGTCATAAATGACGTGACTTTAGTGGATTGTAGCTATTGCGTTTCTTTCGTTCCGGGTCAGCGAGAACTGCTTCCGGTTTAACCCTTCCTGTCTGCCGAGAAATGAAGGTCTGGTGTGTTTTGAAGAAGCCCATTTTAAAACCGACAGTGAGTAATATAAATTATCATCACGGTCAAGATATCAGTGCAAGAGACTATCATATCAAAGTCAAGGCTGTCAGTGAAAAATGCATATTATAATATTATATTATCAAGGTCAAGACTGTCAGTGAAAGAGATTCTCATCAAGGTCGCGCTCTCAGCGTATGATGTATTTATATCAAGGTCAAAAGGTGTCAGTGAACGCGACATATCAGGGTCAAAACGAGAGTGAAAAATGCGCATACCAAGAGGCAGAACTGGCCAAACTGTCATATATATATATGGGGAAGGGGGGTCGTGTACAAGTAAAACAAAAGTTACAAGAACAAGATGAGTTAAAATATCCCCCGAAACCTCGGCCTCTGCCTTCTTTGGGGATATTTTTGCTTCAACACTAAAATCAGCCTTAAGCATCATCTTTTTTTCTTCTTTTTTTCTTTTTCTTTTTTTCCTTTTCTTTTTTCTTCTTCACCCCACCACTCCCCACTCCCGATTTTCTTTGTTTAAGGTCCTCCAGACCTAAATAATAGTGTCTCAGCAGTCAGCTACTTGCTTGGTCTTTTTTCTTCGTTTTTGCCCCTTTCTTTCTGTTTTCTGTGCTTCTCTCTCTCTCTCTCTCTCTCTCTCTCTCTCTCTCTCTCTCTCTCTCTCTCTCTCTCTCTCTCTCTCTCTCTCTCTCTCTCTCTGTGAAAGTTTTATTAAATACATATATGTACATATATATATATATATATCAGGTCGTTTTGCTTGACGGCATCGACAGATTTCTGTTGTTAGACTTGTTGAACGCCGAGTTGCCTGTGGATTGGAGGGATTGTGACCAGCGGTCACCGACATCCCTAGGCGTACTGGTAGAGAGAAAGTGTGCCAAAGACTAAACTGTCACCACTAGAGCGATTCCGCATTAAGACGGGCAGTGGTGTGATCATTTTTAATCTTGCGTGAACTGAGAGGAGCATATCAAGGTTCAGGTCACAAGACAGAGTCCACAGACCACAACGTTTTCAAGAGAAAGGAAAGCTGCAGCGGAATCGAACCGACGTCAGTCTGCTTACCAGCCTAACGCCTTTACCACTGGGCCAGACATGCCACACAATCATTTGGATGGCATCAAAGACGTGTCTTTGCTTAGTTTCTACGGTAGACTGGTTCAGGCTACCGCTCCTTCTGTTATAAACTTTGTGTTTGATGACTCTGTGTGTGTGTGTGTGATGTGAATGTGTGTGTGTGTGATAGTGTGTGTGTTGTGAGTATGTGTGTGTGTGTGTGTGTGTGTGTGTGTGTGTGTGTGTGTGTGTGTGTGTGTGCTTCTTCCGGTGTGCGTGCGTGAAAATGTATACGTCTTTTTTATATTTTATTATTCTCCCCCACAATGATATTCTTCCGTGGAAGTCTTTTCAGATTTTTTATGCGCATGACAAATTATCATTCATTCATTCATTCAAAGTGACACCGATACTACTTAGCAATGATGGTTGACACCCGTAGTTTGGGGTAAAAACTCGGCCAAAAGGCTGGATAGACGAGTCGTGTTTTTATTGTTTTTTTGTTGTTGTTTTTCTTCCCCTGACACAACGGAGCTGGTTAGGTCTACTGTTTAAAGGGAAGACAACACAGCTGG
>CAUZXP010000342.1:0-10000 GCA_963584105.1 Alviniconcha strummeri | reverse complement strand
GATGACCAGGAGATATCCCCCTTCAAGTGACCAGGAGGTACCCCCTTCAAGTGACCAGGAGGTACCCCCTTCGAGTGACCAGGAGGTATCCCCAAGTCGCCAAGAGGTGCCCCCCTTCAAGTGACCAGGAGGTACCCTCCTTCAAAAGATCAGGAGATATCCCCCTTCAAATGACCGGGAGGTATCCCAAGTCTCCAAGAGACCAGGAGGTACCTCCTATCAAAAGACCAGGAGGTACCCTCCTCCAAGTGAACGAGAGAGCGAGAGAGAGCTAGAGACGTGCTGCCGTTGACGTGTGACCAGTCTCGTCCGTCACTCACTACACGTCCTTGTATCCGGCGGGGCCACCGGTCCCTCGCCGCTCTGTGCGGTTTGACCCAGCTTTCCCGAAAGGCCGCGGCTTTTGGGGGCTGCGTCTAGAGCTCCCGGCCGCCCCGACTGCCGCACCGCCAACCACGTTCAGCCACCGATCAGCGGCTGGAGAGATAGCGCGCTGAACTTACTCTACACCCCGGTGTCGTAACCGCGACAGCGGAGACCGGGGCTCACGTAACCATTTGAAAAGCCGCGTAGAGCTACGATATATATCCACAACGCTGGTAATACAGTACGTAGTACTCCCAACAGCCCTAGCCGCCGGGCTGCCTCTCAGCTCTCTCTCTCTTATGTCCGTGTCCCAGTCCTAGACTGACTCAGCTGGTGGGCCGCCTTTTCAAAAGACGCAGCGGCGTGCGGACTGAAAGTGAATGAACTCCGGAGGTGCGTGTGCGTGGATTACTACTACCTACAGCCACCTTGGTCCGGGGTCATCGCGAGCGATCACCCGACTTGGACCGACTGACGTGGCATCAGTGTCATCTGTCGCGGGAGTCGATTACGAGGAGTCTGTGTTGCGCCCCTTTCTTCTTGAGGTACGGTTTTGCTCGGCGACTGACTGACTGACTGACTTCGCCGTCGTCAGTTTTGTAGTGTGTACGGCACCGTGCCGATAGTTCTGCCTACAACTTCTGGCCCCCTCCCGTCCACTGCCTTCAGTGCCGGAGGGAATTAGGTAGCCTACCTTTCTGCCTGATGTGTACGGCGACAATTTCATCCATATCGGTGTTAGTGCTAGAGTTCTGTGCTGATCGTAATCTGTGAACATCGGTAAGATGTTTTATTGCCTAAAGGGCTGTTCCGGGCCATGACTTGCGTGCAACTGAACGGAATTTACCAGGCAGGGGTGGCCGGTGGGGTGGGTCGGTGGGTGGGAGAGGGGGTACCGTAATAATAGTCAGTCATCATGTTTTTTATTTTTAGGATAATTTTCGTGTACATTTCCTCGTTGTTCTCGCTGGGCTTTTTCTGATCATAGTGTGAGCGCACGACGCCGAGTTCAGTTAAGTCAGCGATGCGGGGAGAGAAAAAAAAAAAAAAAAAAAAACTGAAGTAAAAAATAGGAGCGATGCATTTATGTTAATTTGTACCTCATCCTTTTCCGTTGAGCTTTGAGGTTTGGTTGTGTGGGTTGTTGTGGGTTCTTTGTGTGTGTGTGTGTGTGTGTGTGTGTGTGTGTGTGTGTGTGTGTGTGTGTGTGTGTGTGTGTGTGGTTTGTGTGTGTGGTTTTTCTTTTTTCTTTTTGGCGGTGGGGGGGGGGGGGGGGGTAGGCTATGTGTATATGTTTGACATTTTCAGCTGTCTGGGGGTTATTCACCGAGAGTTGATGGCCATTTTGTCAAAACCCTATCCGTTGGTCACTTTTTACGGCAGGGCTGGATGGCGACTGAAACTAGTGGAAGTTCTGGAGAGAGAGAGAGAGAGAGAGAGAGAGAGAGAGAGAGAGAGAGAGAGAGAGGATGGATGGATGGATGAATGGATGACTGAAGGAACTAAGGAATAAATGAATAATGAGGAATTTTTACAAGACTGGTGGACATGACTCGTGGTCCTTTCTGGTGGACATGACTCGTGATCCTTTCCCATCCATGCCCGTGTGGTACTGCAGCTCATGGATCACTGGAGTGGAAGAGAGAGAGAGAGAGAGAGAGAGAGAGAGAGAGAGAGAGAGACAGACAGACAGACAGACAGACAGACAGACAGACAGACAGACAGACAGACAGACAGACACTCAAATCAAATCAACAGTTGTATTAATTAGGTTGTTGGCCGTCGGCTGGACGTGATACCCACAGTGGAAAGGACACTGGTATTTTACGCCTAGTCAACGCACGTTGCTGGAAACGACACTGGTATTTTACACCTAGTCAACGCACGTTGCTGGAAAGGACACTGGTATTTTACGCTTAGTCAACGCACGTTGCTGGAAAGGACATAGGTATTTTACACCTAGTCAACGCACGTTGCGGAAAGGACACTGGTATTTTACGCCTAGTCAACGCACGTGCTGGAAAGGACACTGGTATTTTACGCCTAGTCAACGCATGTTGCTGGAAAGGACATTAGTATTTTACACCTAGTCAACGCACGTTGCGGAAAGGACACTGGTATTTTACACCTAGTCAGCGCACGTTGCTGGAAAGGACACTGGTATTTTACGCCTAATCAACGCACTTTGCTGGAAAGGACATTGGTATTTTACGCCTAGTCAACGCACGTTGCTTGAAAGGACATTGGTATTTTACACCTAGTCACCGCACGTTGCTGGAAAGGACATTGGTATTTTACACCTAGTCAACGCACGTTGCGGAAAGGACACTGGTATTTTACGCCTAGTCAGCGCACGTTGCTGGAAAGGACACTGGTATTTTACGCCTAGTCAGGGCACGTTGCTGGAAAGGACACTAGTATTTTACGCCTAGTCAACGCACGTTGCGGTAAAAGGACATTGGTATTTTATGCCTAGTCAGCGCACGTTGCTGGAAAGGACACTAGTATTTTACGCCTAGTCAACGCACGCTGCGGAAAGGACACTGGTATTGTATGCCTAGTCAATGCACGATGCTGGAAAGGACATTGGTATTTTACGCCTAGTCAACGCACGTTGCTGGAAAGGACACTGGTATTTTACGCCTAGTCAACGCACGTTGCGGAAAGGACATTGGTATTTTACGCCCAATCAACGCACGATGCGTGTAGAATACACTAATAATATAATTCTATTATTTTGAGGATGTGCGTTTATAGTGGAGTTTATGTCCCTTGTGTTTACTCGCATGCCAGGTGAGTTACCGTAAGCGACTGAGGCCGTTTCCGTTGTGCTCGTGTGACGTCTTTCGAGCAATAATTAACTCCCTTTATTAAAAAATAAAATAAATATTAACTCCCTTTGTTTAAAAAGAACTATATGAATATATTTTTAAAAAATAATTTTAAAAATTGCTTGTTGATTCTACACAGGCCCTGTAGGCCTCGTTCGGCTGTTTCAGATTATAAGCTATGAATCTGATTATGATAACGCACGTGTGTCTACACATCTGCTACACGCTGGCTTGTCCGAGCCCATCGTCATCTAAGTGTACACTGACAGTAATCGTAGACTGTTAGTAGAACCTGGCCTTTTCAAAACAGGGTTTATCCAATAAGTCTAGCCTCTTTCCAACATGTTGAAAAGGTCAGAACACAAACTCGTAATGAAGGATTTTGTTTCAAATTGCCCCGTCGATTTCATTTTCAATTTAATAATGATTATAATGGTTAATAATTAAAATATTTAGTTTTTAATCCGACTTGCGTCAGTGACGATTAAAGTGTTTTCCTTTCAGTTCAGTCAGAAATCGATAAACTGTCTCAAACTTTGTTCGCGAAACCAGGAACTGGACTTGGAAAAATTGAGGACAATGACGTCATCGATTGATCCAAGGATCCGGCTGCATGGCTCGTTCTTTGAACCGACCTCAGGGCGGTTGTAAGGGAAGGCACACTGGTCGTGGGGTTGGCTTAATCGGGGCATTCAAATCAAATACATGACACTTATCTTCTGTCGATAAGGCGGACTCTGTCGATCGGTTGACACTTATCTGGATCGACAGATCGATAGATGGATTGATGGAAGGAAGACGTAAGGACTAATGGACGGGCGAACGGACGGACGGACACACGTGCAGGAATAAAAGGAAGACTATAGTATAAAATTTATTTATAGGAGTAGATGTTCGTGATTGCAAAGATAAAAAGAAAAGTACTTGAAAATAATAAAGCGTTCAAGCTGGCGATAGTGTTGAATGAACCAGTGCGATTGTGTATGTTCGGACTTGGCGATTGACGTGTGTGTGTTTGCGTGCGTGCGTGCGTGCGTGCGTGCGTGCGTGCGTGCGTGCGTATGTACGTATATGTTTGTGTGACATAGGCTTCTCAGCACTGAGAGAGAGAGAGAGAGAGAGAGAGAGAGAGAGAGAGAGACAGAGACAGAGACAGAGACAGACAGACAGACAGACAGACAGACAGACAGACAGACAGAGACAGAGACAGAGAGATTTAGCTTCTTGATTTACCAGAGTATGGACTGATTACGACGAGGGTCTCCTGTTACAGACACAATCTCCGCCGAGATGTCGTGAATGTTTCTGTTGCAAGCGCCGTGAAGATGATGTCCTCATGCAGTTCGTGGTTCTGTCGCCAGACACCGTTAAGGTTGTTTGTGTCCTTAACAGCGTTAAGTTGTCAGGGTTTCGGTTGCATAGACAGCATTAATATGTTTGTAATATTCTTATGCATAGACAACGTTAAGGATGTTTGTGTGTCCTTAGCAGTCTGGGTTTCAGTTGTATAGACAGCATTAATATGTTTGTGTTTCTTACGTATAGACAGCGCTATGGTACATATGCGACCTTTGTCACTTGCAGAGACAGGGTTAAGCTACATCCTGTAACTCAGTGTCCGTGTTGTGTTGTTGACATTTTATGTGTTTATATCGAGTACAGCATAATGTTGTAAGGTGTGGTTTGTTTTAGTGCAGATAGCGTTTAGATGTCCCGTCATGTTTCTGCAGCAGAATCTGCGATGTTCTGTTTTGATTTAAGGTCTGTCGAAGACAACGTAGGCTACATGAGGTATATTTTATGATGGTGTCTGCTTCTAAAGCTGACAGCGGGTTTGTTTATGTTGCAATATTAAGGGTGTTATGTGTCTTCACATTCTGTCGTGGACAACGTCCATAAGATGCAATGCATGTTTCTAGCGCATTCAGAGTTCCTGTGTAATCTTGTCTTGTTTCGGTTGCAGTATTGATGATTTTTTGTGTATTCCAGTTCTGTCGAAGACAACGTGCATATGAGTGATTATTGTTTCTAATGCAGCTGATGTCTTCTCTCTTCTTTTTTTTTCTCTCTTTTTTTTCTCTGTTAAAGAATTTACGATGTTTCATGTGTTCATTTTATTATTATTATTTTTCTTTGCCGCAGACAACGTCACCATGAGATGCGGTGTGTGTGTGTGTGTGTGTGTGTGTGTGTGTGTGTGTGTGTGTGTGTGTGTGTGTGTGTGTGTGTGTGTGAGTGTGTGTGTGTGTTTAAACGCAGCCGACAGTATTTAAATAACCGTTGTCTTGTTCCTGTTACAATACAATACGCAAATGCTGTATTAATCCATGAGAGGAAATTCGGTTGTAGTCTGTGACTTTTCAGTGACAAATCCTAAGTAACGTTCCAGGATTTACGACTATACGTGTAAGTTTTGTCAAAGACAGCGTAAAAGACGGCGTGCTACCGAAGACTGTGATGTCAGTGTGCTTCCGTAACTGTGCCGACAGCCGGCGTTTACATGACATGCCCTGTCTTGTTTCTGTTGCAGACACAGACAAGACCAGGGGCTGGCCCAGCCTTGAAGTGAGTGGGAGCTGGAGAGTGAGAGCCACGCGAAGCGCGAGCCGTGTGGACACTTAAGTGACCGTGCCTCTGCCCCCTCCCTCCCTCTCTCCGTCCGCCACAGCACCCCCCCCCCCCCCCCCCACTTCCCCCCATGCCTGCCTCTCTCCCTCCCTCCCTCCTGCTCTATACCGCCCAAAGCTTCTCAACTCAGTACCGCCCCTTCGCGACGGCGTGTCTATAAAGCCAGTGGCCGCTACTGTCTACATCCACTGTTTTTCCTGCCTCTGCTACTGCCGCCACACAACTCGCCATCGCCACCGACGGTCCGCCAGACCCGTAGCCATCAGCGACCACAACACCACCACCACTACCACCACCACTACCACATCACCGAGCGTGGTGGCTCCAGTGAACTTGGGGCGCGGATTCCACTTCCACGTTGGACGTCGCAGTGTACGGCAGAGGGTCAACTGGCTTGGGACGGTCTCTCGCCGTGTCTTGCCTTCCTCTCTCAACTCCTTGATCACTATCGGAACTGTTCAGTAAAACCGGCAACAGCGGGACATCTGGCTTCCCTTTCAACCTGGAAGTGGTGACCGGTGCAACGACGACGACGACAACGACAGCAAGGACGATAGAGACCGTGAGAGCAGCGCTCACTAAGCGGCGATGCCTGCTAGTGTGGCAGTTACGCGCAACTTGAGAGTGTGTAAGCGTGGTTTGCACGTGGTACATGACGCAGCGGCACAGACGCTTTGAGCGCGAAAAAGTGTTGCTACCGACTTCCACAGGGACAGGGGCTCTGCACAACTGTATCTATGTATGTAAACCATCCTGTGTCTAGCCGCTTCTTCCAATCGTAATCACTCCATCAACTTGATGACCCGGCCTCGGGCAACCTCCACTACTACTACTACTACTACTACTTCTACGACTGGGCCTTATCCGAACCGCCGCGGGACCTTCAGAGTTCCGGCGACTGAGCCAAGTTCCATGGTGTAAAAAGGCAGGTGGAAAAAAAAAGGCTCGAAAGACAAGAATACCGTGGGAGCTGTGTAACAATTAGGCAGGAGTCTCCGACGTGAATAGGGCAATAAAACGCCGCGACTTCCCCTTGCTCCCCAGCCGGCTCCGGCAACCGTTACCTTTGGAAGCAAACCAACTGTTGATCGTAAGCGTCCCGGGCGGGTTGGGAGAACACACACGCTGCTGGCGTTATTGATTAGTCTGCCGCCGACTGGACAGGGGAAGAGGCAAGTAGAGAGAGTCAAGACAAGGAGCTTTTCCTTTCCCCTGGGGTGGCTGACCTCTTCCTCCTCTCTCAGCCAGACAACCCAGCAGTGTCTATCAGCTTAGCTTAGCCAGTGTTCGTGTGCAAGTGCTAACAATCCCAGGCGTTGTCGACCCGACCAGTGCAGTGGTTAGTTTGGTTTATTTGGTTCGCGCGGGCGTTTCGTTTCTTTTGCGTTGCTGTTGTGAGTGTCAGTTTCGCGTGTGCTACAAAATCCAGTTCTCGGTATAGATTCCTCCCACAGACCACAGAGAGAGAGAGAGACGAATTTATTTTCTAATCTTCTTTCGATTTTGATGCAAACATTCCTTCGTTGTAAACGTTGATTTAACAGTCAACTGAAGACGGAAAGTTGAGGACTTAAAATAAATATTAAAAAACTAAGCAAAACAACCTCTTATATTTTGTATTTTCTTCTTCTCCGAAGTCGTCATCATCTCAAAATCCATCGCCATTTAAAATAATTTTTACGTCGTGAACGTGTTCAGTTGCATTCCAGCCCGTGTTGAGGAAAGCGCGTGACATCCGAGTTTGGATTACTTACACTTACTGGTGCGGAGCGGACGCTGTACACAGTGGGACAACGATGGTTAACCTTGTGGTGAGGCTAGGAGCACGTGAACTGGTGAGCACGATCCAGGCGGTGAGCTTGCTCACCTTAGTGCTCGCAGAACCTTTC
Organism: Alviniconcha strummeri; assembly: GCA_963584105.1. Taxonomy (NCBI): domain Eukaryota; kingdom Metazoa; phylum Mollusca; class Gastropoda; family Provannidae; genus Alviniconcha; species Alviniconcha strummeri. The sequence goes on along the minus strand of CAUZXP010000342.1, from coordinate 2,286 downwards.
TATCAGCGGCGGGACCACCTGGATCAGAATCGCTACTTGAAAGTCCACAACGACAATGTCGTCAAGGATCGGGATGACGCTGAGGTAAGCATGACGTCTTTTCTATGATGTTACTGGCCCGCCGTTGTGTCGCTTCGTCAGTCCACGTCTTTCTCTCTTCACTGTCTGTTTCTGTCTCTGTTTTGTAATGGCTGCGGGGAAAGAGGGACAGACAGACGGTCACAGACAGACATACAGACAGACATACAGAGAGTGCGTGCACGCGCGCACGGATTGTGGGTGTTGGTGTTACTGTGTGTGCATGTTCGGGCACGTAGTGTGTAGTGTGTGTGCCATGTGTGTGTGTGTGTGTGTGTGTGTGTGTGTGTGTGTGTGTGTGTGTGTGTGTGTGTGTGTGTGTGTGTGTCTGCTTTCTCTTCATTGCCCAACTTCTAGACACACAAGCAGATGACCCGGTTCAGTAAAGCAGATTTCTTCTTCTTCTTTTTTTTTCTTTTCTTTTTTTTCTTTCTTTCTTCTTCTTCTTCTTTTTTCTTTTTTACGAATGTCCTGGTGTTCTAGTTCCTTTAGTCAGTGTTTGTTCTGGTCCTTTTTACAAGATCGTTCTGACGTGATCTCCTGTGCGATTGACAGGACCTTAAAAAATCAAGAACTAACTTTTGACAAGTGTGTCTTAGTGTACCCCATTCATTGTAAGTCCTCGTGTTCACAAGACACACAAGTTTGTACTGGGGTTTACTCTTCACAGAGGTTTGTCGTGATGTTCACAGAGGTTTGTCGTGATGTTCCCTCGAGTTTATCGTATCCCTTTTGTAAGTTTGTGATGGTGTTCCACTTTTCGAAATGTGTCCTTACGTTGCCGCGCGCAAGCGTGTCCTCCTGTTTCCCTTTTACAAGTTGGCCTGGAGTTCACTATGCACGTTTTTCCTTGTCTTCACTTTTACAAGTGTGTCCTCATGTCCCTTCGTGCAACCTTGCTCTGATGGTCTACCGCACATTTCAGGTTGTTTGTGATTTTGTGATGTCAATTTTTAAGTGGAGAGAGAGGAGCGCGTCCCGTCGACCGCATAATATAGTCATCTCAGAGACAGAGAGACACAGAGACAGAGACAGAGACAGGGAGAGTCAGCTCCACTGAGCAATGTGGTAGGGTGACAGACGAACCTTCCGGAGTGAAGTGCCATGACATTCGCACCTCTCTGTCTGGCTGCGTTGGAAGGGGGTTTCACACACACACACACACACACACACACACACACACACACGCACACACGCACACGCACGCACACATGCGCTCGCGCTGGCAAACCAGAGTATGTTTTGTTTTTCTTGGCGTGTTTTGATGGAGCTGACGGTGTAGAATTATAAATATATGTTATGTTCCCCCCCCCCCCCCCCATCCCGTTTCTCTTCCCATGCTGATGACCCTGGCCTACTCTGCACCAGTTTCTTTTCAGCATATTGTGTCTCTCTCTGTCTCTCTGTTTCGCTCTGATATACATCCGTAATGGTTGGCTGGACGTAATGGCTGACCAAGTTACTTACTTACTTACTGTCTCTCTGCTTCTGTCTCTCTGTCTCTGTCTCTGTCTCTGTCGCTGTCTCTCTCTCTCTCTCTCTCTCTCTCTCTCTCTCTCTCTCTCTCTCTCTCTCTCTCTCTCTCTCTCTGTATCTCCCTGTCTCTCTCTGTCTCTCTCTGCTAGTACCAGTAGGGGTATGGAACCAGTAGGGTAGCCAGTACCAACAGGAGTAGCGGACCAGTAGAGTAGCCAGTACCGGTAGGAGTAGGGTACCAGTAGAGTAGCCAGTACAAGTACTGTAGGGGTAGGGAACCAGTAGAGTAGCCAGTACCAGTAGGTGTAGGGGACAGGTAGGGTAGCCAGTACCAACAGGTATAGGGAACCAGTAGAGTAGTCAGACCCCCAGGGTAGGGAACCAGTAAAGTAGCCAGTACCAGTAGGGGTAAGGGACCAATAGGGAAGCCAGTACCAGTAAGGGTAGGACACCAGTGTGGTAGCCAGTACCAGTAGGTGTAGGAAACCAGTAGGGTAGGCAGGGGTAGGGAACCAGTCGGGAAGCCGGTACCAGCATGGACAGGGGACCAGTAGGGTATTAGGTAAGTGTGCTTACTGCCGCTCTAGCACGTCTTCAGTGCTTCTGCTCCCCACCCTTCCCATCATAGCGTCACGGTCCCTGTAGGCTTGCATCATCATCAGTGAACTCGGCAAACGCCACGTTCACAGTTCACCGGGGGGACTGCATGACTACACGTGGTGCTCTCTCTCT
>CAUZXP010000341.1:7500-12500 GCA_963584105.1 Alviniconcha strummeri | reverse complement strand
CAGGGAAATTTAAAACGGTCGCGTACGCAATTTGTCTCCAGGAAGACTGATGTACTTCTTCCACCACACCACACGCCTTCGCCATGGTTCGCTACAACCGTACTGGTTGACTGGGCGTAAAACACCGAGTTACTTACCTACACGCTTTCGCCCTGGTACGCTACAACTGCACTGGTTGACTGGGCGTAAAACACCAAGTTACTTACCCCTACGTCTTCGCCCTGGTACGCTACAACCGTACTGGTTGACTGGGCGTAGAACACCAAGTTACTTATCCCCACGCCTTCGCCCTGGTACGTTACAACCGTACTGGTTGACTGGGCGTAGAACACCAAGTTACGTATCCCCACGTCTTCGCCCTGGTACGCTGCAACCGTACTGGTTGACTGGGCGTAAAATAGCAAGTTACTTACCCCCACGCCTTCGCCCTGGTACGACACAACCGTACTGGTTGACTGGGCACAAAACACCCCACGCCAGTGCTCTATCCCTATGTCAGATTAGAAATTTGAACGTTGCAAATTATCAAAGCGGAACCGAACACTTGCTTTAAAACCCACCCTACTGACCCTCCGCCCTCCTCCTCCCTCATTCGACCGTTCGGATCCATGGCACCCCTCTCTTGGACACTCATCTCTGAAATTGCCTCATAATGCGCGCTGCGCCTCTTTCAATCTAGACAGAGTGCGCCTCTGGACACAACACCACCTAAGAATAATAGACCTCTCTCAGACCAGAAAGCTTCGACTTGTGTTTTTGTCGCTCTTCGTTTTTTGGCTTTAGGGTTAGACTCGACTCTCCTCATCCTATTTCGCCCCCCCCCCCCCCCAACCCCACCCCACCCTAACACCCCCACCCTCCCCAACCCTCTGTCCGCGCGCCCCGCCTTCACCACCCCCGACTCCCCACCCACCCCGGATCTTCTTTCCAAAAACACCAAAAGCGACTGATTGATTTTTCTCAGCTCCTTTTCTGGAGGAAAAAAGAAACTTCCGACAGGGCTGCGCTGGCTTAAAGTGAGATAGCTATTACATTAGGAAGATGCATCACCACTCGCACTGCCAATAATTTATCGCTCGCTCCTTCCTTAGGATTTACGGCTCTCGGCGTTAGGTGTCCATTCACCATCGGCCAGTGATGCTTCCAGTCCAGACTTGATCCCTGCTTCTTGCCACCCATCATCGCCGCTCACTGCCGCAAGTGAGCGAACACCCAGCCACAGCTACAGCCACAGAATGGTTTGTCGCTTCAAACCGCACGGTTGCCGGTGTAAGCACGAATTGGCTAGGTTGGAAATGGACGAGGCGTTGCCGCGAGCGGGGAGCGGGGATAGCTGGGGGGGGGGGGGGGGAGGGCGGGGATAGCTCAGTGGTTAGAGCGCCGGACTCGTGATCAAAAGGTCGCGGGTTCGAATCCCTGCTGGAGCGGCGGGAGAATTTAATTCTCCAGGGTCAACTTTCTGTGCTGACTCTTATTTCGGTATCCGTTCCACCCCCGTGTTACCGCAGTAGCACGTAAAAGACCCCGGTCATTCTGCCAAAAGCGCAGGTGGCAGGTTACAGCTAAACACGCATACACCTTACGTATGTGGCTTTGCATGAAGTGACACGGCGCATGGTTGTATGGTGTACACAGAACGCGCCGAGATGGCAGCAGATTCTTGTAGCACCAGCCATGCCAGCGCTGTAAGTACACCACTTCGGTGGATATTAAAAAAACAAAACAAAAAAAAACGCGCTATAAAAAGCTATTCACTCATGTAGAATCACATGCGAGCGCAGTGAGTCTGCTCGAGAGCGGAGAATAGCGCTATATAAAAGCGATCAATAATAATAATGATAACTCTGCTTTTGAAAAAGGAAGAAAAAAGGAAGGAGATTGTGTAATGTAACGGTAAATCGGACATGTCACAACCTGAAACAGAACGAGACGCAGAGCACATGTGTAGAAAGGTCGCGGTTTTGTCTCTGTCTTGATTTTTTTATGCTGCACAGTTTAGTTAGTCTTTCTTTTTCCAGCTCAAAAAGAAAGAATGAAACGCGCCAAGCATCTTTCCGTCGACAAACCCAACTTTGCAGCGACAAAATCATCCACTTTGCAGCAACAAAACCAACTTTGCAGCAACAAAATCATAAACTTTTCACTGACAAAACCAACTTTGCAGCAACGAACTCATCCTCTTTGCACCGACAAAATCGTCAACTTTGCAGCGACAAAACCAAATCTGAGGTAACAAAAACATAAACTTTGCTCCGACAAAATCAACACTGACATGTCTAAGAGCTGCCTCCCGTTTTGGCAGCGACAAATGATTTGCTGCTGCTAGAGAGCAGGCCTGAGATTCTGACGCCGCAGGTTGCTTTTGCAGCTGCGAATTCGCTTTCTCAGCGAAGCTGACTCAGATTCCAAGCAACAGTATACATCTTCCGTGCAACCACTTCCATGCTTACGCCATCGGTGCTCTAACGGCAGCAAGTTAGTAACGTATACAACTCATTAACTCAGCCGTTTCTTGTATAGCCGCTGGCAATGCCTACGCCAGCCAACGCCAGCACCTGTGAAACCAAAATCGTGCCAATAGAGACGCAACTGTTGCTTTACCCGGGATGGACACGCCCGATATATTCGCGCGTGTTTCGACGTCACGCTCATTTCACAGTCTTAATACCCAAATAGTTGTCGCAAATTTTGCGGAGTGAGAGATTTGTGGTAAAACAATGTAATTGTCTGCCAGCGTTCTCAAAGAAGATTTTTTTTTTTTTTTTTTTTTTTTTTTATAAAACCACGAACGGAAGTTCAAAAGAACGCTTATTTGGATCAGACAATAAAAAACATGTGCAAATTTTCAGCCGAAAAAGATGGCAGGCTGAAAATTAGGTTTAGGGTGCCGAAACGGGAGGCTTAGAGTGTGATGTCGACGTTGTTGCAGTTGAAGCTGCGTTTCAACTGGAAACGTGAGCTTTGTAGCCGCAGTTTTCCAATTGTGGCAGTAGCCGTCGACGATGAGTTCCTCCCACACCCTTGTTTTTAGGGTAGTGGAAGCTCTAGAAATTTGTCATCATTTTCTGTAGATTTTCCCTCTTCTCAAAAACGAAAAGCAAAGACAAAAAAATCCTAAGCGTTTCTATCTGCGTTAAGTGAGGGGAAGGAGTGTTTTTTTAAATAATCATATGTCCTGACGTCGATGGAAATTAGGAGGCTTAAAGACGCTGGATTCACTCATAGTGATTTTATACCCCCTGTAACACAGTTAGCGATACATTCTGGAATCACCGTGTCCGTCTGTCTGGCTGTCTAGCTGGCTGGCTGTTGTCTGGCTGACTGACTGGCTGGCTGGCTGTTTGACTGGATGGCTGCTGGCTGGCTGTTGTCTTGCTGACTGTCTGCTAGCTGTCTGGCTGCTGGCTGGCTGGCTGGCTGACTGGCTGGCTACTGGCTGGCTGTTGTTTTGCTGTCTGCTAGCTGTCTGGCTGCTGGCTGGCTGGCTGGCTGGCTGGCTGACTGGCTGGCTGCTGGCTGGCTGTTGTTTTGCTGACTGTCTGCTAGCTGTCTGGCTGGCTGGCTGGCTGGCTGGCTGGCTGGCTGGCTGCTGACTGGCTGTTGTTTTGCTGACTGTCTGCTAGCTGTCTGGCTGCTGGCTGGCTGGCTGACTGGCTGACTGGCTGCTGGTTTGCTGTCTGGCTGCTGTCTGGCTAGCTGTCTGACTGGCTGCTGGCTGGCTTCTGGCTGCTGGCTGGCTGGCTTTTGGCTGCTGGCTGACTGGCTGGCTACTGACAGGCTTGCTGCTGGCTGACTGGCTGCTGGCTGACTGTTGTCTGGCTGGCTGCTGGCTGGCTGGCTGTTGTCTGGCTGGCTGGCTGGCTGTTGTCTGGCTGGCTGCTGGCTGGCTGGTTGGTTGGCTGGCTGGCTGGCTGTGTTTGGATGGCTGGCTGGCTGACTGGCTGGCTGGCTTTTGTCTGGCTGCTGGCTGGTTGGCTGGCTGGTTGGCTGTCTGCCTGCTGGCTGGCTGGCTGGCTGTCCTTCTGTCCCGTGTGGCGTGCTTTGCCCAGAAGATATCTTCTGAACCCTCTCAACCTTTTGTAACCAGTCTTGGCAAGATGGCGACTGGGATGCTTAAAAATTGTCAGCAAAGAAATTGCGTCGTTTTCTCGGCGAAAATCTTCCAGGTGACCAGACGCCGGCTAACAAGTGTGGGGAAACTCTCTTCGGAAATTTCTTTTGGCTTAAATCCAGTTCGTGCAGGTCATTTTGTAATTTGTATGCAGTCTGCGCTGTTCCTGAAGACTGGCAGCTCAGCCAGCTAATAACTCAGAATTGTCCGAGTTCACTGGGCTTAACAGATTAACATCGGAGAAAAGACATGTGGAATCAGAAATAATCATTATTTTACGCTTTGTGCTCTTAGTTGTTTGGCTGGTTGGTTGAATGGTGTTGATAGTGGTGGTGGTGGTGGTGGTGGTGGTGATTTTTGTTTTCTGTTGTTGCTTTTTTTTCGGGGGGGAGGGGGGTTGTGGTGTGTTTTGTTTTGTTGTTTTTGTTTCTGTTTTCTTTTGCTGTTGTTGTTGTTTCGCTGTTTGTTGCTGTTGTTGTTGGGGGGTGGGGGGGGCGGGACGGAGAGGATTCAATGCCCAAACTAAATAACTAAAAGTTTCAGTTGTCAGTTTGTGCCACGCAAGTGACTGTAACAATGGCATGGGCACCTCGTTATCCAGTTGGTAAAGAAGGCTGCTTGCGAATTCCTAACCTGAAACAGAATGGGACTAAAACATCTATGTACAGAATCAACAAACAATTAGAAAGGGTTAGTTAATATCGCCTCATCATCATCATCATCATCATCATAGTTGTCCATCGCGAAGTGACGACGACGTCAATGGCGCCTCTGGTGTGACCACAAACCAAGCTCCGATGCGCAGATGCGTCCACACACCGGGCAGGCTACGGCAGCAGCTGGGTTGGCCTTCGTCTCTTTCCTGGCTTGGCGTTTGATGTCTAGCTGT
>CAUZXP010000341.1:0-2500 GCA_963584105.1 Alviniconcha strummeri | reverse complement strand
GAAGTTGATAAAACAAATCCGTAGATTAATTTGCAGCCTTCATTCTTTGTGTAGCTAAGGTGGTCGTCTGAACATACAGTGTGAAGTTTCTTCTTCTTCTTCTTCTTCTTCTTCTTCTTCTTCTTCTTCTTCTTCTTCTTCTTCTTCTTCTTCTTTTTCTTCTTCTTCTTCTTCTTCTTCTTCTTCTTCTTCTTCTTCTTCCTCTTCTTCTTTCTTTCTTTCTTTCGTTTTCGTATCGCCCTGATATAACCGCACTGGCTGACTGGGTGTAAAACACCAATTTACTTACTTTCGTTTTTGTACAACACTAACGTCTATCCTTATACTTACGTCAGTTTGACGTCACTTCCGGAAGTGCTCTGGTAGCGCGGGAAGGTTGATTAATCATGTCTGGTCTACTGGACATCAACATTCTTCCCACACACGGCAATCTCACTGACACAGATTGTTTGGTCTTTGTTTGACTTGTCTGGGTCAGAACTGTGTAGATCTTTGCTGTAAACCAAATATTCAGCCTCACCATTGCGGCGCCCACTTGGCCACACCGCAAAGAAATAACGCTTTTGTTCGATATCGAAGAAAATCCAACAATGTTTACGACCGCATGGTTTTAATACTATGCATTCGATGCAATAAATCCCGAGCTTGTCCGTGTTTTCAGAAACGGGGAATATTCGGTTTTCTTTATGGGCAGGCAAAAACAGATTCTTTATTGAGGTGTCCCAGTAGACCAATATGTGCCAGTATTGCAGACCCGCTCTATATGCGGAACAAACTGCGTGTAAAGTTTGTGGAAAACAATTCTCCATTCTGAGTAAAAGCAACGATAGTCAAACTCGAGGCTCATGTATTATGCTTCGTTTGTGTGAATGTGTGCGTGTGTTCGTGCGCGTGTGTATGTGTATGCGTGCATGTAGGTGCGTGTATTTGTATGTGTGTGCGTATATGTGAGCATGTGTGTGTGTGTGTGTGTGTGTGTGTGTGTGTGTGTGTGTGTGTGTGTGTGTGTGTGTGTGTGTGTGTGTGTGTGTGTGTGTGTGTGTGTGCTTAAACTGAGCGTTTTTACTGCTCCCTTCCTTAAGTGTCGGACAGAAAAAGCCAATTTTCCATAACTATTTTTACCTCTTCCCTCTTCGCAAACTAAAACAAGGTTTATATTTTTCATTAGCTTAACGGTTGGTGATTTTCATGGATATATATGAGTACATAATCGCCTCTCGCTGGAAGCCGATTTTCAGGATTTCGAAAGTTATATGTTCTTCGGGGGAGGGAAAAGGGCAGTACTAATAACTACTCTTGAAATATCCGGCTGTATACAGGTATCGATTGTAGATAAACGTTATTGACTGTAGAGATAATGACCGGTTTACAGTCCCGGCGTAATTATGCTACCAGTGAATTGAGTGCAACGTCTCTGAAGAAGAAAAACACTCCCTAGGCTGTGGTAATAGGTTTGTACCACCTTCCCTCACAATCCAGGTGACATTTACGAGTCGACAAGGCCCTGTGAAGGTGGGAAGGCAAAAGGAAGATAGGAAGGCCTTATAAGAACTTACTCCGGCGGAGGAATGCAGGTGAACCGGTTTGGTCTAGCGGGAAGGCGTTAGGATGGTAACCCGGTTTGGTCTAGCAGGAAGGCGTTAGAATGGTAACCCGGTTTGGTCTAGCAGGAAGGCGTTAGAATGGTAACCCGGTTTGGCCTAGCAGGATGGCGTTAGGATGGTAACCCGGTTTGGCCTAGCAGGAAGGCGCTAGAATGGTAACCCGGTTTGGTCTAGCAGGAAGGCGTTAGGATGGTAACCCGGTTTGGTCTAGCAGGAAGGCGTTAGGATGGTAGCCCGACGCACGTCTGTTCGATTCCCAGCTTCGGCTCTTCTTTCTCTTTAAAAAAAAAAAATGATTCGTGCTCAAGCTTAAAGAAACATTGAAATGACCCCCATCGCTTGCAATTCTCATCCTAATGCTAAAATCACTCAGGAGATGACAGTGTAGTGTTAGGTATGAGTACAGTGTAGCGATAGTATGAGGACAGTGTAGTGTTAGGTATGAGGACAGTGTAGAGATAGGTATGAGGACAGTGTAGTGTTAGGTATGATTACAGTGTAGTGATAGGTACGAGTACAGTGTAGTGTTAGGTATGAGGACAGTGTTGTGTTAGGTATGATGACAGAGAAGTGTTAGGTATGAGGGCAATGTAGTGTTAGGTATGAGACAGTGTAATGTTAGGTATGAGGACAACGTTAGGTATGAGGACAGTGTTAGGTATGAGGACAGTGTAATGTTAGGTATGAGGACAATGTTAGGTATGAGGACAGTGTAGTGTTAAGTATGAGGACAGTATAATGTTAGGTATGAGGACAGTGTTATATATGAGGACAATATAGTGTTAGGTATGAGACAGACAAGTGTTAGGCATAAGGACATTTTTGCGTTAGGTATGAATCCTACCATCCCGCCACTCATGGGATCTGGGTCCCCGCCAGTCCTCTCCGAAGACACC
>CAUZXP010000340.1:0-14413 GCA_963584105.1 Alviniconcha strummeri | reverse complement strand
GTATTTGTCTCTAAGCGCTGCCGTTCCCACTCTCACGTCAATTTCTTGTTCAATTACGCCCATATTCTAGGCCAGTTAACCCCTTCAGTGTAAAATTTCCAGGCTCAATGATGTACGGACGCGCCTGCAAACAGTATATTTTCCGATCCTGTAACATCTATTTTGAATGCTACGCGTTTTAATGGAGATACTTTCACATGCCAGTGCGGAAAAGAAGACAAAAAGGCTTAAAGGTGTCAAATTTGGCACTTTTATTGGTCGTTTTCAAATGACATCATGGCAGTGGAGGGGTTAGCCTATATTCCATGCCATTAATATTGTACACACATTTATATCACCTATATTCTATACCATTAACATCTATATTCTATACACACTTACAGAATTCTATATTCTATACCATTATCACCTATATTCTATACCGTTTCTGGAAGCTGTCGTGAGGAAATTCAGTTTGCCGTACCTTGGTAGATAGCACTGCAACCGTTGTCTTCTGACATCACGCTAGTGTACTTTTCATTCACATTGACATTTCCTGAACCACGTGCTACGTTTCTGCCACAATTGCAGGAATTTCCCCAACCGCATGCGAGCCATTCGTAAGCAGGGCCAGCTCAGGACTATCATCGATGACGGTAAGACTTAAACTGTTCAGACACATAAACGGTTCAAAAGCCAAAGCTCTCCTGTGCTTCGGAATGAACTGCGAGTCCTGATATGTAGGTGTGTGCCAAATTTATCACTTTTTGTTCTTGTTGCTGCTGCTTTATTCCGAATTCGCCCCAATCCTCTACCAACTGTCACCACGTCATGTACGAGGCCTGGGATAACCTCCGACTTATGAAGAAAGAAAGAAAAGGCAAAAGAAAAAAGAGGGAGATTATATACTTATCGCTACACTGTCACCACCAGAATGATTCCATTCCCCTCCCCCCCCCCTTCTCCCCGTTCCTAATAAGCCTGATGGTTTCTGTGGACGTTAAGCACCATGTTTACTTACTTTAAGAAAAAGAAAAAGAAAAAAGATAAGAAAAAAAGGAAAAGGAGAAGAAGAAGAAGAAAAAGAAGAAGAAGAAGAAAAAAAAAAGAAAGAAGAAGAAGAAGAAGAAGAATGAAAGAAGAAAGCCTGTTTCAAGAGTTATCGTTGATAACTGGAGGCTCCTTACAATTTAGCCATCTCTACTCTCTGCTATAACCAGAGTCTATGTTTAAGACAAACCATGACACCAAGCCATGTGCAGGCTGATCGTTGCTGTTAGTAACTACTTTACAACGATAAATATGACAAACACTGTAAATCTGATACAATCCATCCACAATGAAAATTTTAATCAAACGGACTTGTTGTGACCACAATCATGTCCGTTAAAAAAGGGAATGCAGACGCAAAGTTATTTTTAGGAGGACTGTGTTTGCAGGTGAGGGTGCTATTCCAACAGACTTCCCACTTCCGGCAAACGCTAACGGCAAAGAGCGCCTGCGCGTCATGACGTGTTCCGACAAGATTCTACGCTGGAACGGCGTCGGCATTCAAGGGGGGCTACTCTCCAACTTCATGGATCCCGTCTACCTCAACTCTCTCGTCATCGGTTAGTTCCCTTATGTGGTACAAACAACAAACGAAGCAAACAACAAACGAACAAGCAAGCAGTGAAGCAAACAACAAACGAACAAGCAAGCAACCAAGCACGCACGCGTTTTGAAGAAGTACAAGACCACTTTCAGTCACAATCTGAACGCCACCGTACGTAACCTAAAGCCCGTTCTTAACTGGACGAATGTTTGTTCGCCCGAACATACTTCGGACACTTCGACGAACTATGATTCGTTTCTTAATTGAACATTTAGTTCGCCGAATATGGTTCGGACAGTCCAAACTTTACTTCATTCTCAACTGGCTTGTAATGAGATGCAAGCTTCGGCCCGAACTTGCGGCAGACGCGCAGCAGACAGCATGATCGAAAATGTAGGCTAAAGTCAAGTCAGTCAAGTCAGTATACTTTAATCATCCCTCACAGGGTAATTCAACTAACTACTATCTCATTCTGGGTTCTCCGAGACAAGGCTGCGCCTTCCACAAGTCAACACAAGTCAACAAATAAACAAATTCCCTTCGAAGCGAGTGAAGAACCTAGCGACACCGTCATCCATTTTTATTTTTGTTTTTTCTCCATTTACAGGAGAGCTCTGCTCTCAGCCAATCAGAGGCAATGATCGTCCAATAGGGCGAATGTTCCCAGAACATGTTGAGCGAAGGTTTTTGGACCCCGAATATAGCTTGGACGAATACTTCCAACTAGGTTCGCGAAGAAAAGTTGGCCCAATTAAGAACCAACTAGCTTCGCCGAATACTTCCAACTAGGTTCGCGAAGAAACATTCGCCCAATTAAGAACGGGCTTAACGTGTTGGAACACAAAGAAAAGAAAAGGGATATCACCCGACGCGGCCACGTTAAATCGGGGGCGGAGGAGGTGTGCTGATTTGATGTCATGTGTTATTCTAATACCTACACAATTCAAGTAATTTGTCCCAAACAGGCAGCCATACAGGGGATCAGCGTGGTCACGTGCCACGCGCTATCAGCGGTCGTCTCAAGTGTGGACGTCTGCACGAGGTGCTCGTAAAACCCTTCCGCATCTGCTCCCCGGACATCGTCTACCCGCCTTGGTAAAGATCCTCTACCTTCGCACTGTCCAGTCTGTTTCATACTTAGACTATACTTTCTTGGATTTAACATGCCAGTAAACATGCCGGAAACGATTCGCATCCGGGTCGGATCGGCGGGGAAGTATTGGCCAGAAGCGGGCTGGATGATTCTTGCCCACCGACTTTCTTCCGGACCGGATCTGTTTGGTCAAAACCTGGCACAATCAGCTAGAATTAAGTCGGATCCGGGCTGGTTTTGCACAATATTATCCGGGAGGTCTGTAGAAGAACGGAACCGAGTCTAAAAGTGGGAAACTGGCAGCGGGCCGGTTGCGTCCTGCCAGAAACCGGGCCAGATAATTCCTGCACACCATCTTGCTTCCAGACCAGATGAGTTTAGAAAATCCCTGGCCAGGCCATCCAGATCGGATCCGGGTCAGTTTTGCACAGTATGGCCCATACCGTCTTTGGAAAAACGGAACTGAAAAGGATGCGGGAAGTCGGATCCGGCGTATACGATCCGGCCCGATTTTGGCTGCACGCTGGCCGTAATGGCCATAACTGGCCGTAACCAAAACGCTTCCGGATCGGATCCGGCATGCTTACTAGGATGTACGAGTATTCGGCTTCTGCGCGAACATGGAGACGCATTTAAACCTTTTCTGCCTCGGTTCGCAACTGATGGTGCTACTCGTTCTGTGCCAGAATTGAATGGATTGTATTGATATTATTATTGTCAATTTCGTGGGTGTCCGGGGGATTTTTGAAAAATCCAGTATGTCTGATTATTATAGTTAATTTAAATACTTTTGACGTTGCTCAGATGTTCTTTTTACATGTTGTATTTAAATTAATGAACCTTTAGTAGTTAGTTGAATTGTCCAGTGAGGGATAATTAAAGTCTGTTGACTCTAAGTGGGAATGTGTGTGTGTGTGTGTGTGTGTGTGTGTGTGTGTGTGTGTGTGTGTGTGTGTGTGTGTGTGTACTATGCGTGTAATCAAGTAACCACCAAACCGATATATTCCCCACACTTGTAAAAAATTATGATTTATAAGTCATCTCAATCTTATTGCAGCTCGGACAACTACGCCATTACCAAATCCAAACAGTACTGCATCACGTGGTCAGAGGGTGAACCGGATGCGGAAGTGATCGATGCTGTTACTGGTTCTGTTGCTATGGAGTGAGTGATCTCCCTTTTCATGAGTTCGCACATAGATACACGTTTGATTTTGGACTGGAAGAACATGCCGGAGTTATGGATTCCTCGGCGTGCTGTATAGACTACCGGTTGGAATGATTCTGGCAATGTATAGAACAAAGCGTGGTTGAGTACAGAGCAACGCAAAGAAATCGGATACATCAGCCCCGTTTTTGCATTCCCTTTAGAACGTTTCCGCGAACTGCAACTAAGTAGATCAAGTTGGATTCCTATCGTTGTTTGTTACTGCATTATTTGTTCTTTTTTGCTTTTTTTGCTTTTTTTTTCAACCGATTTTTTCTCTCATGTTTTTTATTATCTAGTTAGAATAAGCAGATGGTGTTTTGATGTGTGTGTGTGTGTGTGTGTGTGTGTGTGTGTGTGTGTGTGTGCGTGCGTGCGTGCGTGCGTGCGTGCGTGCGTGCGTGCGTGCGTGCCGTGCATGCATGCGTGCGTGTATGTATGTGTGTGTGTGCGTGCGTGCGTGCGTGCGTGTTTCGATCGTGTTTCAGAACTTTGTTACTCAAAACTGTTGTTGTTTTAAATTAAAAAAACACACACACACAAAACAAAACTCTGTGACATAATGTATCGTCCACTGTTGGCTTACAGACCGACCGAGGACAGTCCCTCCTCCCGCGTCTCCAAGCGGTCGTTGCTGGGGTTGTTCAGAGCAGCCTGCGACAACCTCAACGCCCGCAACCTGGCCACCCTGACCTACTCGGAGGCCAAGCAGGCGGCACAAGCCTTCCAGCGCACCAAGCAGGCCGTGGAGCAGCACCTGCAGGAATGCGGCTTCGGCCAGTGGCTGTCCCTGCAGGATACCTACGGCACCGACAACTTCTCCCACGCCGAGAAGGCGTAGGGTGTGTGGAGTGACGTCACGGCGCTCCGCGTCACGTGAGCTTGCGTCACGAAGGAGCGGGTTTGTGTCTGGGATGACGTCATTCCGGTGTTGAGTTTCGCACGGCACGCACGCGTCAGAGAAACCGGATACGGTTGTCTGAGGTGTGTGTGTGTGTGTGTGATGTGAGTGACTGTCTGCCCCGTTGAGTGAACTGAACTCTGTGAGTGACTTCACTGGCAGCGGACGTAACAGTTGCCAAAATATCCACGACAAAAGTGACGTCATTATTTTGAATTTTGCGGAACAACCCGCAAATGTCTTACTGTGGGGCATCGGCAAAAGGAGTTTTCTGTCACTGACTCTAAGAGTCATGGTTGTTTGACCATGGTAATGACACGTACTTAACAACAGGAACAAAAACAGACAGGTGTGGCATTTCACTGGCTGACATGGTCAGCCTGATATTTAAACTGGGTCAGATGACATATACTGATGTGACATTATAGAATCCTATTGACGGATCTGTCGGGTTAATAAGCATTCCATATTTATTCCACCGGGCGAATAATGTGGTTCCGGCCCACTCAGATCCAGTACAAAATTGTCCACGATGTTTTGGCGAGCAGAGAAAAACAACAGTAACAAACAGAATAGCAAAAACGAACAAAAATCTCAACAATAAAAACAAAACAAAAAAGCAAACAAACGCATGAACATGCGAAATGATACTCGACTTTGGATAATTCGAACACTATGCCCTTTTTCTCTGTTATACGAACATTTTTGAATACTGGAGCACACTGAATCGGTGACCCGATCATAGTTCCTAAGGCACTTACCACAATCCGTTCCACAAGTTCCTGCAAATCTCCATGTAATAACTCGTTTCCTTCCCTAGAATATCAATCAATCGGCAGTCTGTTCCGTTGTTTGACTTCAGTGTTTCTCTCGACATGATGGACACCGAGTAACTCAATCTAGTCAGTGTGAACAGATATATCTCCGCGTTGGAGTGGAAATCCAAGTGTTAAGTTTGTTCTTTCTCAGGAAAAAATATTACGATATTCCAGGAATAAGGCAACAAAAAAGAACACGAAAATCAACACAAGCTGTAAGTAAAAAGACAGATTTTTTGGGGGGTTGGGGGTGGGGTGGGGGTTGGGGGTGTAGGTTTTTAACTTTTCAACTGTGTTTTTTGAAATTTATCGTGTGTGTGGCCAAAATTAACGTATTTATGTTCGTTAAAAGATTATATAACCCAATGGTGCTTGAATAGCCTTATGCTGTTTAACTACAGCAAGGTTGCAAACATTGCTCTGTCTGTATGCTGGTTTTCTGGTGCTTTTATACACTGAATAAAAAATAACCCTCACACACACACACACACACACACACACACACACACACACACACACACACACACACACACACACACACACACACACACACACACACACACACGCACGCACACACACACACACACACACGCACACACACACACACACACACACACACACACTCAAACAAACACACACACACACACACACACACACACACACACACACACACACACACACACGCACACACGCACGCACGTACACACGCACCCACGCACGCACGCACGCACACAAACCAAGTAAGAAATTAGACTCATAACACTATAGAAATGTTCTTCGGCTTTCGTTAAGAGTTGTTTCCTTGTTTTTAGTTTTCTTCTGTAAACGATTTATTTTTGATTTGTCTAAAAAGGTCGGATTATTCTTTTGAAGTATGTTTCCTTCAAGCCTTCCTCTTTCTGCAAACAGTCAGTAGAAAATAAACGCCAGCGATTATCATGTTCATCCATAATAATTATAGTCCACAATTATTGTTATTCACTTTCTTGGCAATACAACAGTTGTAGGGAAAATGTATTGATATTCCTGATATCGTCATAACCGACGCCATTATAGATATGAAAACCGTAAACCTCAGTCAACAATGATCGCACCACGAATACCTCGTTCATTTTTAGTACACAGATACTATCGCTACCGTGCCTTCATGTCCTCCACCTGCGTATTAGGAGTTTGTTGAACAAAGGTTGCCGAGCAGTTTTAAACAGTTGCAGGTCAGGGATGTGTGTGTGTGTGTGTGTGTGTGTGTGTGTGTGTGTGTGTGTGTGTGTGTGTGTGTATGTGTTTGAGAGAGAGAAAGAGAGAGAGAGAGAGAGAGAGAGAGAGAGAGAGAGAGAGAGAGAGAGAGAGAGAGAGAGAGAGAGAGGAATACCAAAGTCGAGCCTGCATTTTGTGAGAATCAAAGAACCATTCATTCCCTTTTCTGAACCGTCTCACGTCAATCATCGAGCTCATGTTGCAGAGATAACAGAGCAGCTATACGACTTGTATACCCAAAATGTGTCCAGCCACTATCTTTTCGGAGACGACCCACCGACAGAAAAATCTAACCACTGTATCCTGAATTGGCACCTACTTTGGTACGTGTGCTTGATCCGATGAATGCGTAGTTGGTAGAGCTGTCGTTTGTAAATAAAAATGGGTACTTTGTTGGTGCAAGCTTACAACATGTACCCTGTTAGTTGGTGCAAGCTTACAACATGTACCCTGTTTGTTGGTGCAAGCTTACAACATGTACCCTGTTACTCTTTTGGTGTGAAAATTACTTGCGAAACCTAGCCGTGCATTTGCATCCGTTGACTGTGAATTAGTTAGAAATAACAGTTTCTCTCTATTCAAAAAAATAATAAATAATTAAGGATTCATCAAAATTCGGATGCACATCTTTTTTGATTGTTGACTTAATTTCGCCTTCTGCATCTTACATTTGGGAGATATACCGGGCCCCTTTTAACATAGCCATGACATAACCGTACCGGTTGGCTAAGCGTAAAACATCAAGCTACTCGTTTACCCCTTTTAATATCGTACAATCTGAGATGTTATCAAAAATTGGACGTAAATATATTGCTTACTTCTGAAAAGACGTACTGCGACAAGAATAGACAGAGAAATCGTAACTCTAGTCAAACTTGGTTTTGTAATCAAAAGTAGATCTAACTTTATGATTTGCACAGGTTGGTCGGAACTGAATGCGTTGCTGATTATTAATTTGTTCAACTTGAACAACTGGCATTCACTCACTGGATGTCACCAGCGCCGTTACGTTTCGAAGGGAGATCACACCACTAGTGTAACATACTTTTGAGCAAAATCATTGCCTTGCGCACCCAGGAGTATACATATCAAATTACATTCACTCATACATTTATGACTTCTTTCTGATCATGGTAGATGAGTTTTGTTTGTGTACTTTTTGGTACACGTTCGTTTCTAATCAATGATCACTCTGTCCTTTTAATTTATGATTATAATAACTATTTGATTTTAATGGTAGGCTAATCATTCTCGAATGTACCAAAAGAGGCATTGCCCCCCATTTTCCCCACATTTAAATGCCACATATTTGTTTTATGTGGCACACATTAAGGTGTACATACGTAAACTACGCAGAATGTGACTTTTTTTTTACGGTAGAAAATCTTTATTTTCCTATGTATAAGCTTGTTTCCTGGTCAGAGTAGATGCGTTTTCATGGTAATGTTGTCGTTGTTGAATGATACTTTTTCCCCCGTATTAAGTGGACGTCTTATGTGGTATACACAAATTACGCAGCATTTGCCTTTTTGATTGACCTCTGAAATCAAATTATGATTGTTGATATTTGTTCCATGATTACATTAACCGTACTTTCTGAAATGTTGTACACTGACGATTTGTTTCAATCAGCCATTTATATTTTAGTTTATTCGCCAAGCAAATCTTGCACGTGCATTTTCTTTTCTTGGACATGTTGGACAATGCCAACAATTCTACGTTTTTCATTAACATACTGAGCTGCTGCTGATATTGTTGCTCAGACCATAACTCACTCCCTAAGAGAAGCACGTGCTAAACGCTGACTGCATTTTGAACAACGAGGTGCTAGATTTTAGAGTTCGGTCACTGGCATACCGTCACATCACGATGAGCAAAGTCCACTTCGCGTTACACGTTTTCGACCCTCTCCCACGAAATCAGTTCTAAGTCGCATTTTATGTATTTTGAGGTGTATATAATTTTGAAAACGACAGCCTTTGCGTATTATTTTCGTATTTAAATGAAGTCTGTAGTAAAAAAAAAAAAAAAAAAAAAAAAATACTGAAGTTGTAATCTATTTGAAATTGCTAAGGTTCAAGGTTTTAGGTTTTATTGAGCTTTTGGCCCCTGGGGGCTAAGGGTTATGGGAATCATTTTGAGAAAATGGACCAGAAAGAATTTCTGTCATTTTGCATATTTTCCTTAATTAATAGTTATGCAAATCTCCAGACTGTTTTGATAGTAATAAATTGGACAAAGGTGTACTACATGCAGGAGTGTGCAGGGATATAAATACTTTTTTCCTTCAGCCAAATGTCGGTCATATCGCATAACATGTATGAGGAGTTAAACCCAGCTTTTAACAATTTAATGCCATTTCTAAAGGGACTTTGTATAACTACTTGATAACCAAAGGCCCAAAGAAGATAATTCTGTAGAAAAATGAAAATATCCACATCGACCCTCTGCGGCTATTTCTGTCCCGTGGGGAGATCGACCGCTGTGACTTAAGACTCGTTTCGTCAGAGAGCGTCAAGTTTAACCCCTTCACTGCTCAAGCCTGTAACATTTCCAGGCAGGCTCTTGAAACAGACTTTCAGATAGGCTCACACAAATAGACTGGTACACTGTTTCACACTGAGAATGGTACACTGTTTCACACTGAGACTGGTGTACTGTTTCACACCGAAACTGGTGTACTGTTACACACCGAGACTGGTACACTGTTTCACACTGAGACTGGTACAGTTTCACACTGAGACTGGTACACTGTTTCATACTGAGAATGGTACACTGTTTCACACCGAGACTGGTGCTCTGTTTCACACCGAAACTAGTGTACTGTTTCACACCGAGATTGGTACAGTTTCACACTGAGACTGGTACACTGTTTCACACTGAGACTGGTACACTGTTTCATACTGAGAATGGTACACTGTTTCACACCGAGACTGGTGCTCTGTTTCACACCGAAACTAGTGTACTGTTTCACACCGAGATTGGTACAGTTTCACACTGAGACTGGTACACTGTTTCACACTGAGACTGGTACACTGTTTCACACTGAGACTCGTAAAACACACACACACACACACACACACACACACACACACACACACACACACACACACACACACACACACACACACACACACACACCCCTGGTTACTGTACTTTCCCTCAAGCTAAGTGTAGCAAATGAATATATCGTTCCATCTGAACATGTGATAAAAAGTCAGTATAGTATACAATGATAATACATTTGTCTTTCCATTAACATTTCCGTCCACTGTTGGCAAAGAATCGTTCGATTCTTCTTCTTCTTCTTCTTTGCATGGTAAACTTGGAGAATTCCTTCCCTAAATATAACAATGACTGCAGCATTATCATTTTGCTCCAAGTAGCGTTGGCATCAGTCATTAAATGTTTGGCTAAACGTACAACAGTATTTGTATGCATACAGAAAATGCTACAGTTGGCATCAGTCATTAAATGTTTGGCTAAACGTACAACAGTATTTGTATGCATACAGAAAATGCTACAGTTGGCATCAGTCATTAAATGTTTGGCTAAACGTACAACAGTATTTGTATGCATACAGAAAATGCTACAGTTGGCATCAGTCATTAAATGTTTGGCTAAACGTACAACAGTATTTGTATGCATACAGAAAATGCTACAGTTGTCATTATTTGGCTGTGTGCAAAGCCTTGGTATATTTTTTTTCATTGAATTGTTGATACTTGTTTGATAAATGAAAGATTGAAAACTTCATTACATCTAAGGAGTATATACCTATGCAGAAGAAAATATATGTACACGCAGAAGATGGCTGTCTCGTACATATTGACTTGCTAGTTTCGCACTGTTTTCACAAACATGCTGAATTATCATGTGCACTAGCTCTGTATAAATTTGCGTTTACATGTCAAGCATGAACATAAGGATTTTCCAGGGCGAGCTGTTGTAAAGGTCATATTCTTTGGACTCCAGTATTTTTTAACTAGTAACTGCTCTTAGACAGGTAGTTTATTTGTGGAGCCATCAATACATACCTAACCGAAGAAGTGGCTTACTGTGTTGCAGACACCTTGAACTGTATGTGCGCCAAGTGAGTTACTATTACGTACTGTACAGAATTAGATTCTGTTGTACTCTTTGTATTTTGAGCGACCGATTTTTAATTGACTGTACCGGGTTAGTTGCTGACTCAGAAGTTAAAGAAAAGCATGGTGGTGTAGGGAAGACGTGTAAATGCAATAAACTCGCATCTCGTCAGTTCATGACACTTAGCTGTCGTTCCTCTTTACTGTCCCTTTCACTTTTGAATCGTCTGAATCATTCATGGTCATCTCTGAACCCTCGCAGCAGTTGCGAAAAGATTTGTTTTGGGATTCTGTACCCACGTACTGTGATGCCATGTACTGGATCTCCTTACTTTCTTAGAAAACTGTCGATGCCATTATTCTCAAGCCATGTTTTTACGGGAATTATTAGTTGTGCTTTGTTTGATATTTTGCATAACTGATATTCGATGTATATTTAGTTCGACTATAGCGATGAGCGGTAAACATTTGTATAATATAAACATATTTGGTCACTTTGGAACAAACCATTTATTTTTATTTTCGGGGACTTATTTTTGATTTATTAGCATATGATTTAGTTGTGTTTTGTTTGACATTTTACATAGCTAATATTCCATGTATATTTTGTCCGACTATAGTGCTGAGCAATATATATATCAAACCATTTTTTTATTTTTTATTTTAGGACTTGTTTTAATTTATCAGCATATGATTTTAATGTAAAGCTTCTAAATGAAAAAATGAAAAAAAAAAAAAAAAAAAAAAGAAGCAGAAAAAAAGCATCATTTATGATACCACTGACTTCATGTTTGATCATCAGCAACTTCTAGAGTTTAGTTTTCATTAAGGTTTTTGTTTCTGTCAGAAGTACAGGAAACCGCAGTCCTGCGTTTAATATTTTTGTCTGTTTTATCAAACATATTGAAGGCCAAAAAGGTTGTGGACGAGTTAACCAATATTTGGATTTTAACATTCTGTCAACCAACTACACAGGTTCATTGCTGACAGTTGTTTTGCTTGTGTGCGACTCTGGCAAAATGAAAACGAATGTGACTCTGTTCTCCATTCAGTTGAGTAAAATAGGTACGTTGCGGTATCATGTGACTCAATTCTCTGTCCAGTTGAGTAAAAAAGGTACGTTGCGGTGTCATGTGACTCAATTCTCTGTCCAGTTGAGTAAATTAGGTACGTTGCGGTATTATGTGACTCAATTGTCTGTCCAGCTGAGTAATTAGGTACGTTGCGGTATTATGTGACTCAATTCTCTATCCACATGAGTAAATTAGGTACGTTGCGGTTTTATGTGACTTAGTTCTCTATCCAGTTTAGTAAATTAGGTACGTTGTGGTTTCATGTGACTCATTTGAGTAAAATAGGTACGTTGTAGTTTTACGTGGCTTTTGGGGTTTTGCCTCTTCTTGGGTGAAATGAGCCAACAGAAAATAACAGTCAAACTCGCCTCAAGACGTCAGTTTGAAGTGTAAGTTGGTTAAAACTCGATTTGCGTGAAAAGCCGATTAAAATAAAATGTGTTGAGAATTAACTCAGATCCACTCAGACGAAATCGTGGACACAAAGGCTCCGGATGAATCTATTCTTTAAAGTCTATTACTGACACAAGAGTGTGTGTATATAACTGATTCTTTTTCTATTTTCAGAATGGCCAATCAAAATCAACGCGTCCTGACACCCGGGGCGTTTGTATGTACATCTAAAAAACAACATTTCTTTGCAATGATGTCTTAAAGGTATGAATGTGCAATATCTATTAAAATTTACCATACCTTCAGCTCGCATGCAGCTGTGTGTGTGTGTGTGTGTGTGTGTGTTGTGTGTGTGTGTGTGTGTGTGTGTGTGTGATATTTATTGCATTTTTGTGTATGTAATGTATTCTCTCTGTCTGTCTGTCTATCTGTCTGTCTGTCTGTGTGTGTGTGTGTGGTGTGTGTGTGTGTGTGTGTGTGTGTGTGTGTGTGTGTGTGTGTGTGTGTGTGTGTGTGTGTGTGTGTGTGTTTAGATCATCACCAGGTCACCGTACTAGGCTCTATTTTGTCTCCACACACACACACACACACACACACACACACACACACACACACACACACACACACAGAGAGAGAGAGAGAGAGAGAGAGAGAGAGAGAGAGAGAGAGAGAGAGAGAGAGAGACAGACAGACAGACAGACAGACAGACAGACAGACAGACAGACAGACATAGACACAAATACACACAGATACACGCACCAAGACAGACAGACAGACACACACACACACACACACGCACGCACGCGCACACACACACACCACACCACACACACACACACACACACACACACACACACACACACACACACACACACACAGAGTACAATGCGAACATATTAATGAATACCGAAAGTGCATTGTTCAATAATTGTGAGCAAACAAACAAGTCGTTTTAGCAGCAGCAAGTGTTACCTACAAGCATAATTATACCACAGAAAGGTAACAGCTGAACATTCACTGAAGCGACACCCGTGGAAGACCTGCACCTATGCAGAGAAAGAGAAAGAGAGGAGAAAGAGATGGAGGACCTCAGGAAGAATGATGTTCAGATTCACACAAATTCATTTAGAGTGTTACCATTTAAAAACACAACAACAGACACCCAAAACAAGTATGGCTGCCAGCGTTCATCAACGCGTTGCGTGTTGTCATATTGAATAAGGAGGAGAAAGAGATGGAGGATATCGGGAAGAATGTTGTTCAGTTTTATACTTTATTTTTAAAGTGTTACCATAAACAAAAACAAAACAAAACAAAACAAAAAAACAAACAAAACAACAACAACAACAACAACAACAACTACACACCTAAAACAAGGCTGCCTGGCAGCGTTCTCAACGCGCTGTGTATCATCATATTAAAGGAGCGTTCATGTTCACCTTTTATGTGTTTGGATAGTGCTTCAGTGAGCTTGGCGTGTTTCTGGAGGTTAGTGGTTCACAACAAATAAAAAAAACGGCAGCGTTGAGATGGACAAAAGGAACAGAGATGTTCAAATTTTAGTGGGCAAAAGACGAGTTAGCTATGTCAAGCGCCATACCACCTGTTCTTGCACACTGAATCTAGACCAAGAAGGTACGTGTTCACTCAATTAGCCGCACACTGAATCTAGACCAAGAAGGCACTTGTTCACTCTGTTAGCTGCACACTGAATCTAGAGCAAGAAGGTACTTGTTCACTCAGTTAGCTGCACACTGAATCTAGAGCAAGAAGGTACTTGTTCACTCAGTTAGCTGCACACTGAATCTAGAGCAAGAAGGTACTTGTTCACTCAGTTAGCTGCACACTGAATCTAGACCAAGAAGGTACTTGTTCACTTGGTCAGCTGCACACCAAGCTGCCTTAAAGTGAGACGGTACCGCAACAGTACTTCCATAAACAGACCCACAGCTCGACGAAGACGCTATGATTAGATCATGTTTGTGTACAGTTACAGAACACAGTTAAAGT
>CAUZXP010000338.1:20256-35542 GCA_963584105.1 Alviniconcha strummeri | reverse complement strand
AAAGTTCTGGCCAGCCAATAATGGCAATGTATGTAATGTAATGGCAATGTAATGGCCAATGTATCAGTAGCATCTGATGGGGACCAGTCCAGGTGTTTGGAAAGTAACTGACTGGGTCACCTGTGTATATAAACAACATGTAGTGGACAAGAAGGGGCAATTCCCATCGCTGACCCTAGGGGTCGTCTGCTCGCACGGGTGATTTTAAACGCGTTAACAAAGTCAGAGGGGAACATGTGTAGAATTGTATTTCCCTAGTTTCAAAGTAAGTCAGTGGAGCATTTTCCTCGTCTCTTGACACCATTCCTTATCCCTGTTTACTCGTGCGTCCACTGGCTTTCCGTTGCCGGCCCTGTGTTGATGGTGACCCCTGGTTTACAGCCATGCCGAAGGGTGTGTAGAGGGCGGCGCCATGCAACAGTTCCAAAGACTGTACCGACAAACGCGCCAAGTGCGACATGGCGTCTGGCTTGTGTAAGTGTCGCCCTGGCTACACAATCAACCTGCACACTGTGCTCTGTGGTAAGTAGCAATTTTGCTTGGCTGTGTATGTGTGTATGTGTATGCATCTCTCTCTCTCTCTCTCTCTCTCCTCTCTCTCTCTCTCTCTCTCTCTCTCTCTCTCTCTCTCTCTCTCTCTCTCTCTACTCTCTCTCTCTCTCTCTCTCTCTCTCTCTCTCCTAATTCAAAAGTTTTGCATATTACGATCGTGTGTGTGTGTGTGATGTGCTTTGATTTTGGTTAGGGTATATAATGCCACACCACGCTTAGCTACCAATCCTGTTAGATGTTATCTTGTTTTATACGATATAGTGAGATAGTCATTATTCTGTCGCTTTCCTTTATTCGTTAATATGTTTTTGTAACCCCCCTCTCCTCTCTCTCTCCTAAAAAATAGTTTGAATTGGTCTTACTTTGCTTTATTTTGTTGCTCTGTTCGTATGACGTGATGTTTTAGACAAATTAGGTTTGCGTTTTGTTTTTAAGCCGTTTTTTCTCTAGCGTATTTAATTGAATTCTTGTTTGATTATTGTGTGTTGATGTGCTTTGTCATCAGGGCCAAATTTGCAAAAAAAAAAGCCAACACGTGCTTAAATCTTTATTCCTGTGTAATAAAGTATTCTCTCTCCTCTCTCTCTCATCTCTCTCTCTCTCTCTCTCTCTCCTCTCTCTCTCTCTCTCTCTCTCTCTCTCTCTCTCTATCTCTCTCTCTCTCTCTCTCGAAATGCGAAACTTTATGTGGCTTTTGTGGATTTTTATAAAGCGTTTGATACAGTAAGCCATACTATGATGTGGTTAGTCCTCTCGAGAACTGGAATCCAAGGAAAGATGCTGACTATGCTTCGGGCTATGTATGCTAGTATCAAAGCGTGTGTCAGGTGGCAATGGAAATGAACTTTCGGACTACTTTGAATGTCTCCAGGGCCTGAAGCAAGGCTGCTTGTGCAGCCCCGATTTTGTTCACTTATTTTATAAATGAACTAGCAAATGATATCACCAGAGGTGGAATTCATGGAACACAGCTTATGCCAAATCAGATTGAAATGTTCCTGATGCTGTTTGCAGACGATCTTGCTCTGTTATCGTCAACAGTCAGGGGGCTACAGAATCAGCTGAACTTGCTGTATGAGTCTTCACGAAGACTTGGTCTGAAGATAAATACAGACAAGACCAAAATAATGGTGTTTCGCAAAGGAGGCCATCTATCCTCAAGAGAAAACTGGTATTTGGGAGAACAAACAATTGAGATAGTTGGCAAATATAAATACCTTGGTTTCAACTTTTCGACAATGCTTAGTTATAACATAGGTACAGAGGATTTTGTTTCTCGGGCAAAGAAAGGTACGATAGAAATTTTAAAAGCTCTACGAACTTATGGATGCTACTCATGTTCAGTCTTTTTCAAATTGTTTGATGCCCAGATTGTACCATCTCTATTGTACGCTGCTGAAATCTGGGGCCATAGAGAAAATAAACAAATTGAGAAGGTGCATCTGTATGCTTGCAAACTGTTCATTAATGTTCCGACAGTGACCCCAAATGACATGATATATGGTGAGCTGGGCAGGTACCCACTGTACATCGAAGCAGCTGCAAAATGTATTCAGTACTGGTTTCGTGTGCTAAAGCAGCCTGCTTCACGGTACTCAGAGATGGCCTACCAATCGCTGTTAACTTTACACGAGAAGGGGCATGAAAACTGGGTAACCTATGTCAAGTCTTTACTGTGCAAATGTGACTATGGCTTTGTGTGGTTGTTTGGGGGTGTCGGTGATGAGAAACTTTTCTTGAGAGACTTCAAAGGACGCTTGAGGCAAAACTTCACCCAGGACTGGTTTTCTCACCTTTCACAGAGTACACGCTTTGAAATGTATCATTGCTTTAAAAGTGTGATTGGCAGAGAGGAATATTTAGACCTAATCAAAGTGAATATCTACAGGACTGCACTCGCCCGATTTAGACTTGGGATGTCCCCGTTCAATGCGCACAGGCTTCGTTACTCACTTTCAGATGCAAATCGTGCGTGCCCATTTTGCCCTGATAAAGTTGAAGACGAAGCGCATGTTCTCTTTGACTGCTTCGTGTACGGAAACATCAGAAACGTGTACATAAACAAAGCTCAAAACATTTCACTCCAGGAGCAGGTGCTCAGTGTGTTAAAATACTGATGAGAGCAGTTTGGTTGCCCTTGGAAAGTACTTGTTTCTAGCAGTGCAAATACGTAAAAAACGTCTCGAAAGTGGTGCATATCCATTGTAGTGCGTTTCTTGTATCTCAAAAGGTGTTGGCTAAAACTGTGCATTCCCCATTTAGAATTGCCAATGCGATCAGTGTGAAAGCTGCTGAAGATGACTGATCACTCTCCATGCTGGTATATCCACGCCTGTGCTACGTGGATATAAGTTTGTAATCTTTTCATGCGGCAAATTGCCTGCCCGACAAGAAATATTCTTGATTACGTTTAATTCGACAACTCCTTTTTATAATTAGTGTCCTTTTGATCCACTTTTTTTTATTCATGACTTTGGTTTTGCTAAATACGTAATACGCCTGAATGTATTATGAACTTAATCATGTTCGTCATCGTTCACCCACAATATTGTTATGGTCAATCCATTGATTATACAATAAACCATCCATCCATCCATCTCTCTCTCTCTCTCTCTCTCTCTCTCTCTCTCTCTCTCTCTCTCTCTCTCTCTCTCTCTCTCTCTCTCTCTCTCTCTCTCTCCAACCCTATGGGACTGCTTACCATTCAAACACCACGCAGACACCTATGCCACTCATCGCTTGACGTACCATTCAAACACCACGCAGACACATATATCAGTCACTGTGCTCGATGATAATAGTAAGGGTCTTGCCATTTTCTGCCTTGAGCTAAGATACGGCAATCAAAGTCGATTTTTTTATATATTTTTTTTTTTGGATGTGAAACAACTTTGTGTGTTTTTGAACTGTCTTCAATCGGTCTCCTGCTGAACATGCCTGTGAAACGCAAACTGGATTTCCGGTAGGCTACCCCGATCGATTTCTAGATGCGCCTTGTGTGGCTATTCCCTCTCCAAAGTCTTTCTCGTGACCGAAATATATCACAGTGGACGGCTACATTGACTACATTTGTTGCAGCCATAAGAGCACAGAGCAAAAATATCTGTGCCGTCAAACAGATGGAAAGCCAAATTAACCATAACTAACATGAATCTTAACTAACTAACTAACCCCTCACTAACCCGGCTTCCGTCTAGAAAAATAAAGGCTGCAGACTGATAAAGCAAATCGCTAATCAGGAGTACCGATGACAAATGCAGACGAAAAGAGAAATGCAGAAAAGAGAAATGCAAAATGGCTGCCCTAATCAGGCAAGCTAACAAGCGGGTACGAAATGGCCAATAAACCAGAGATTTAAAAAAAAAAAAAAACGCATGGTGGAAAAGAAGAGGAAAAGAGAGAAAAATAAAACAACAACACTTTCTGAAAAGAAAGAGGAGGCAAGAAATGTCAGCGAGCAACGAGACAAAGGCTGGATACATGTAATCCGTGTACATGATACAATTCAATCAGCCGACAACAACACGGCAGGGCAACAGACGCTCACGAACTACCCCACACAAAGAAAGAATGAGCGGTTCGTTAAACATCGAGACTACCCCCCCCCCCTCACTCGTACATCGTAAACGAACGATATAACTCGAGAAACAAAAGGACAAGCCAAGAGAAAAAAACAGTGAATGGCAAGAACCGGCAATTAGCCCAACCCCAAACCCTAACCCAGGAAGGCCACGAAATCGCTAGTCTATTGAACTAGAACGAAGAAACCTTTATCATCGTTACGTTATGATGAAACAAACAAGGCTACACTGGGAAAATAAAATAAAACACCCAGATGAGGTCTAGCCTGTAGTGAAAGCTAGAGTAAACACAACGAAAAAGACCGAAACGCCACGCACCTAACAAGGCTCGAGAAAGATGAAATAACTAGGGGGAATAAACAAAGGCCCAAATACTGAAAAGGAGTTTCATCCCTATATGTTGTTTTGAAATTCTCTATATTATTTGAACTGGACATTTTTCCAAGTCGGTTGCCCTGTGGACACTCACACAGACCCGACTTCCACATTTGGTTGCTGGTCTGTTTGTGACGTCACTGCCCGACTGTTGACCTTTAGCTTAAAATAGCTCTCGCGGAATCTCGCATTCAAAATGGCGCAGTTTTTGAAACGTTCAGTTGACTGTATTTTCCGACCTTTTTGCCAGAATAAACGCATTACAACCTAGTCGAGGCCTGAAAAAGTTTTAAAGAAGTGAGTAATAGGCTGTTTCGGTCCGACTGTTTCTTCTCTTCGAACGTTAGTACGGACCTATATGTTGTTTTGAAACGATTTGGAGCGATTTTGTGGCCCGAAACTGCCTTTACAGGCCCTTTATGAGGGATAACTTTGCATTGGCAAAGCATCACTCAAACTGAACATCCAACAATGGCAACATATAACATACTAGCTACATAACAGCTAACCAGGGTTAGCTGCATACATGTTGGAAGCACTGGTCATCCTGTGGCATAAAAGCTTAACATTTGAACGCACAAACAATGTACACTGACGCCATGGCGGCTGCAACCAGGCGGCAAACTGACGCCGAAATTACCCTCGTGTTCAAGAACCAAAATCAAGGTACGTTGTGAACATGGTAACATTATAAACATACATAATATACATCAATGAGAAGCAACAGAACAACAAGCCATAGAAAAATAACTACTTACAGGCTCTCCCTTGTGATGAAAACATGAACACCGGCCACAACAGCAAACAAACAACCTGCTTCTGCAGGGACACTGGGGGAAAAGGGACGCTGCCGACCCAGCGCACAAGTTTTAACACCTTATTATTATGTTATGTTATTAAGTAATACCAGATTAGCGGTCAAGCCATCTAAGTTCGATCATGATGAAATAAGTATACACGAGGGTCACCACGCTGCTCAGGAAAATGGAAAATGGAAGTTGTGGCATATACGGAGTAACAACCAACTAACAGAGATGTAGTCATACTCACTGAGAACCTTAATCGATTGTATAAGGCGGGTATATATAACCATTGGCATACAAATCCACATATACAAAATGCAACACAGATAAAATCAGTCCTGATTCGCCCTTTTGCTTGTATATTTCAAGCAACCTTCCCGAGGTTAATCAACGTACAATTGATACTTCAACGTCTCTTGAGCATGTCTACCAGAATAATCCATACTCAATAGATGCTACATCCAATCCACATAATCAAAAGCAATTGTGCAACCTACGTACATTTAGTTCAACTCAACAAAACGGCATCAACAATTAACACACTACAGGTCCATGCAAAAGGAAACAAGCTAAATCATAACGGCTACTGTCATGCAAGGTATACACTAGAAATAGCAAAACAGTTAAGTTACATGCTAAATCTAAACCGATGCCACTAAGTTTGAACAAGTGAAGTACCCTTAAGGCAATCCATTAACATACAAACACAAGGCATTACCGAACGACCATACCTAGCATCATATTCCCTTCCTTTTCCTAAAGCATGGCACCACAGTGCACCTCTCGCAGTTGCCTATGTAGTCCCTGACCTCTCTTGGACATCTGGCTGAAGTGAGATAGGCAGAATCAGCTGCTCATGAGTAGCGCGACGTTGGTCAGCCTGCCCACGACGGAGGATCCCATTCTTCAGGAACCGTCGAGGGTACTGCTGCACCAACGCCCGCGTGGAGCATTCCTTGGTGTCGGAGGCTTGGCTGGCCAGGCTGCGAGCACCGGGCGAAGGACTGGATCCTGTTGCTGTAGTTGTTGCAAATCAGCCATGAGTGTAGGTGAAGCTCGGTGGTCGGGTCCCCCTCGAACTGCCTCAGTGCCGGACAGCTCCGCTACACTGTCCCAGTGCCTCCACACAGCTCCTCTACACTGTCTGCCGGTGCGTCCAGACAGCTCATCTACACTGTCTCCTGGTTGGTTGTGACTATTCTACTTCCAGTCCTGCTTTAGCAGTCTCAAGCTTCGTGAAGTCGATTGCCAGGATTTCAAGGGGACGGCTGGCAAGCAGATGACTGGAAGTGGTGTGGAGAGAAAATGTTCTTGTTCTCACCGATGCTTTCTCGAAGTTCACCCAGGCCATACGCACGCGCAACCAGGAAACAGTATGGGCTCTCCCCTGTGATGAACATATGAACACCGGTCACAACAGAAAACAAACAACCTGCCTCTGCAGGGACACTGGGGGAAAAGGGACGCTGCCGGTGATGATGATGAGTTGATGCTTAATGTCCTCAGATGTCAGTTGACGTATTAGGGACAAGCTGTGACCAATGCCGATGCACGGTTCAATAATTCTTTACGTCCACGGAAACCAGAAGGCTCGTTAGGACCGACAGCCCAGGACGTCCACCTCGACTCTCACACAGCTCCTGAACTATGACGTTGCCGGCCCAGCGCACAGGTTTTAACACCTTAGATAATTGGGGCCATAAAGCTCCTACACAATCAAAAAGGAAAAGGACAGGAAAGAAAAGATTAAAGGGTCATGGCGTGGAACATGTATACAATACACTCGGTTATAATTGTAAAGTCAGTTTGTTCATTGGTTTGTTGTGCCAAGCCCACCTGTGGTTGTTTGGTAAGAAATGTGCATCGATCCACTACAATAGACATTCACGTACCTATCTATATTTCTTTGCTTAACCCATATATGCTACACAATTTTATATTTCGATCAAAGTACTAAAATTGTTTGAACTTTGTGGGTTAAATACAGTGATCCCATATTTGGGATCATGGTAGCGAGAGGGTAGGGTTTTTTTTTCTTACACTTTGTTGACTAAAATCAATGCAAATATTCCCCATGTGTATCAGTTTCATTAGTTAACTCACTTTCTTTAGGCATAAATTTGTTATATAAACAAACAAACCTTTCAATCAGATCATTTCTTGAACTCACAATTTGCCTTACTACCGAAATATATCAAATAATTCCCCAAGAACAGCGAAATGAAACAAAATCATTAAATGTGGTCATTT
Source organism: Alviniconcha strummeri (assembly GCA_963584105.1). NCBI lineage: Eukaryota > Metazoa > Mollusca > Gastropoda > Provannidae > Alviniconcha > Alviniconcha strummeri. The sequence continues at coordinate 27,981 of CAUZXP010000338.1, read as the reverse complement.
ATAGATGTGCCGAAACAGATCTTGCATAGAAAACGTACCAAAATAGAATTATAGGTCATGAACGTTGACAAAGTAGCAAAATGAAATATACCGTCAGTCAGGCAGCTTATTGGGTAAGGGCACCAGAATTATAACTATACACAACAGACATAAACTGAAAGTATTACAACAGACGTGCACGTAACACTGAACGCATTACATCATAGCAGGCATAGACCTGACGCTATGCCCAGACACAAAAACAACAACAAAACAGCTCAACCCAAAGCAGATAATTGACCTACATCTCATTTCCAACGTTTAACTGGTCTTTAAGTGTTGTTTTGTAGCTTGAAAAAAGGAGTTCCCCGAAAATTTGAATGTTGTCTTTTGTCATAACAAATAACGTTCTTTATAACCTTTGTGTGTGGATTTAGTTTCCTGCTCTTTTGTGACATAATATTTATGTTTTGTTGTTTCAGTATAATGCTCCATTCTGATATTCTGTTGCACGAGTATCTGTCCACGTTTTGTTGTGTCAGTATTCTGTTGTTTCACTGTAAGTGTTCTGTTGTTTCAGTATAATGCTCCATTCTGATGTTCTGTTGCACGAGTATCTGTCCAAGTTTTGTTGTGTCAGTATTATGTTGTTTCACTATAAGTGTTCTGTTGTTTCAGACCTGGCAGGGCCTAAGTGTTTAATCGAAGGACAATTTATCCAGCCGTTCTTCCCGGCTCCTGTCGAGCGCACTGCTTATCATTATGATCGCTATACAGAATTGTCCAGATCTACTCGCATACGTGTTGGTCTTCCCTGCAGGTACAGTCACAGTCTGTCGACCTGCATTTCTGTGATCATAACATGTCACAGTCAGACACACTGACTCACCCTTTCAACTGACACAGTAAGACCAACGCCACACTGATTATACTGACTCACCCTTTCAACTGACACAATCATACCAACGCCACATTGACTATACTGACCTACCCTTTCAACTGACACAGTAAGACCAACGTCACACTGACTATACTGACTCACCCTTTCAACTGACACAGTCATACCAACGCCACACTGACTATACTGACTCACCCTTTCAACTGACACAGTAAGACCAACGCCACACTGACTATACTGACTCACCCTTTCAACTGACACAGTCATACCAACGCCACACTGACTATACAGACTCACCCTTTCAACTGACACAGTAAGACCAACGCTATGCTGACTATACTGACTCACCCTTTCAACTGACACAGTAAGACCAACGCCACACTGACTATACTGACTCACCCTTTTAACTGACAGTCATACCAACGCGACACTGATTATACTGACTCACCCTTTCAACTGACACAGTCATACCAACGCCACACTAACTATACCGACTCACCCTTTCAACTGACACAGTAAGACCAACGCCACACTGACTATACTGACTCACCCTTTCAACTGACACAGTCATACCAACGCCACACTGACTATACTGACTCACCCTTTTAACTGACACAGTCATACCAACGCCACACTGACACAGTGAGACCAACGCCCCACTGACTATACTGACTCGCCCTTTCAACTGACACGGTCATACTAACGCCCCACTGACTATACTGACTCGCCCTTTCAACTGACACGGTCATACTAACGCCACACTGACTATACTGACTCACCCTTTCAACTGACTAGTCCATGGGCCAGGTATCGACCCCCCCCCCCCCCCCCACCGCAGATTTTTTGAGACAATGATTTTTGGATAGGTGAGTATGTGTCTTTTCAATATCTGCTTGTCTGCAAGATGAACTACTCTGCCTTTGGGGATTATCTGATATGTATTATAATGGGCGTGTCCGCAACAAATCCCAAACAACAGGCAGCTATACCATTCTTTGGACACACGGAAATACTGCACATGGTGGTATCAATGGGTAGCACTGCTCTTGCGGATGCTGTTGTCTTATACAGGTATGGTGGCCTGAATTACGCGTGTGGGATTAATGAAGGTTGAAAAAGAAAAAGAAAAAAATGTCGCGTTGCATAATTTTGTACAATGCTCGTGTAAACATATTGAACAAAAGTGCTTCATTTAACACCATATGTATCATAGCGACTGAGAGAGTCACAGAGAATGTTTGATTAACACCTGCATTAATGGATGACGTCACGGAATAGAATATACTCAAGTTCAAAAATTAAGCAGCCTTTTACAAAAATGCACATATGTTCAACCCTCAATAAACTACTTCCACAAAACCGCTGCAGGTGCTGGCTTATTCACTGGTCTACCTCCATTTAACCTGAAATCAGTTTCACAGTACTCTACACCCCATGGAAGATAGGCAAGAAATATGCCCGATGTATGTGAAACTTACCAGTTTTGCCTTTGTTATGTCTAGTTTAGGTTCAGGAGCCTGATGCCACCGGATCGCATCTCTGGTTTGGCTTAATTCAGCATGCAGCTGCTGGACAGTTTCATGTATCAGCTTGCAGTCAGCAGGCTCTTTGCTATTATGTCAAGAATACAGACGAACAGCTAGGAAATGTCAAAGATATTCACCAAAGTGATTGTCCACACTGTCAGTGATTTAACAAATCATTACTGACTTTCTGAAATTGTTATCTGACTTTAGTATATTAAATGCATTACTCTTTTTATTTTTTACTGCTTATCATTATAGCTTGGGTGTATTTCTCCCAGCCAAAGATACCAAAGCCGGTGCCATGGAAGGTTGCCAGACCTGAATGTTCCTTACTTTGAGTGACACTGAATGCATGTCCAGCTTAGACATATAAGGCAGCCTCAAACCTGAAGCCATCAAGATTCTCAAGCTCTGTGTATTCTTGATAGTCATCTTCCTTTTGGGGCTGCTCCTCTTGGATTTCAACCAGGTCTTGCGGTATGAAGATACAGTCTGTCCAGTATACCTCCCACTTTTCCATTCACAGTATGCAAGCCATGGCCATCTGCTCGAGGAATGATTTTAGTTGCCTTAACTACGGAATATCAAGAGTGCTTGAAAGCTGGCCCTTTCGATGTGCATTATCAATGCATCTCCGCATGGTGGCATTGTGACTGCTCAACAAAGATGAGATGTGTTGACACATATTGTTGACATCTATCACTTATTTACCTCCACAGAGAAGATGCATGAAATGATCCAGTTTCATAATTTTTCCTTAACGTGGTAAATCTCTTTATCTCTAAATGATTCTGCCCATAACATACTGAACGATGTACTGAAAATAATATATAATATATAATAATATATTATATGGTCTTGTTGGGAGCTTGCTCTTTGATGGTTTTAGTGTCTTAGATGGTTTCCTGGTGTCTGTCATCCTCTCCAGTGTAATCTCTCCGACAGACGGCATGGTAATGTGCTTCTCGAGCAACCAAGTCAGTATCTTTCACCTTCAAAAGGATGTGCTGATTTTGTTTTCTTTTGGTTGCTTCTTTGGAGAATCCTCAGCTGTTTTAGCCAGGCATTTGACTAATGTTTTCGACATGTTGTTACCTTGTATTCTAGTCTTTTCACAAACAAGACATCTGTCACTGGGCAACAGCTAGCATTGTGGTTGCTGACGGATTTGCTGTTTTTGCTTTTTGAAGGATCTTACACTACTCCCTTCCGATAGGTTCTTTTGTTTCAAAATAATTCTGCAGTCAGTTATAAAGTAGCGCAATGTGTGACTCCCATGCAGATTCGGTATATACTCATATACTTCATCCACCATATCAGGACTGGACCATTGCAAATGTTAAGTTAATTAGTTCTTGGATTTGTATGCCTCGTCAACCGCACAAGGTCACTTCAGGACAAATCACAGTCACAGTTTCTTACGAGCAAAAAGCTGGCTCACTGTTCTACACAAAACACAATCAATAGTGAACATCCCAGCCAAACCAGTCAATAATTAGCACATATCACTATCTACAACTGCAAAAGATACTTCCAGACAGATTCCCTGTAACGTATTCAGTACAAAATTAAAGAACAATTGATCAGATCACAAGTATGTCTAAATCACCTTTTTGGGGCACAGTAACACACGTTTTGGTGCCGATTTATATTCTGCAGGCACTCAACATGAAAACCTGCTTAAATCAATTGACTATGAGCAGTGTGACCTATTTTATTTCGCAGGCTAACGCGGGAATTCGCTTCAGCCAAGACTAACGCAATTGAAAAGTATGGAGAGGATTTGGAAAAAAAAATGATGGTGAATGGACCGGGGAAGCGGAAATTAGGACAAGGGAGAAATCATGGCACTAGCTAAGCATACTTGGATATATTCTGACCTACTCCCTGCTTTTAAGGGAAAACATTCGTCAGCTCTGGGGTTTTAACAGAAGGGAACTTAATATTTCTGCGTCCGCAGTGCCCAATAACAAGGACACATTTAAGACAAAGAGAAACGGAAAGCTACAACATATTAAACTGTTCAAACAATAAAACAATATATGGAAATGGCCTTTTTTGTCATAATAAATGAGTTGCTAAGAGACAAAAATTGTTTATCCCATCGCAATTTGGAATTCCATACAGTGCATTTACTAGAACCAGCACCACAGACACAAACAGCAACAGCTCACTTGCAGACAACCTGAACTGTGTACTTTGATGGTCAAGGTACCCATAAATTACCGGGGGGGGGGGGGGGGGGGGGGGTATAGGCTGGCTCATGGTCTAGACACAGTCATACCAACGCCCCACGGACTATACTGACACGCCCTTTGCTGTTTAATGGCAGTGCCTAAGTTCCGTTCTTAGTAATGAACGTCTCCCTTCGTTCAGGGCCGCTTGGGTGTGTCCGCTGAGAGTAGTCTCCGTGATGACGGAGTCTACCACTTACTCAGTGGTTTTCTTTCGTCAGTATTCAACTGGTATCCTCTCACCGTTATGCCTCGTGGTTACTTGAGCTAGTCAGGTATCGAAACACGTGTCTGAACTAGGCAGGTCACCAACACAGTAATGGTCATCACGAGGATCATACGTTTTCTTCTAAGTTTTACCCCTTTACTGCCCTAGCCTTTAAAATTTCCGGTTTGAAAAGTGCGCACATATACTCATCAAAACAGTGTATTTAATGGTCATGTAACAAATCTGCTTTCAATACTGTGCATTTTGATAGAATTCCTTCCACATGCTCATTCGATGTTTCATAGACATGTTTATCCCACTGAGGTAGGTTCGACACAAGATTTCTGACTGACGCATTATTCTCTAACAGCTCATTCCAGTCCCCCCCCCCCCCCCCCCCCCCCCCGCTATTTTCTCTCTCTCTCTCTCTCTTTTTTTTTTTTTAGCAGGCTGTAATTGGGTATAATATCCAGTCCAAGCCTGGTAGATCCAGATGCTGGATACGTTTCTTGTGTACTGCATAGATCCTTTAGTAGAAAGGTGCTTCTGTTTGGAGAGACGAGTATTTAGAAAAGAAAGTTTTGAAAGTGTCTGAGACGAGGAACTAATTCGCTTTATGCACGAATAGTACTTGTGTGGCCTTTGAGATACTTTGCTGTATATGCAATCTGTGGTTGTGGCTGCTAGGACAGTTTCAGGGAGACGTTATGTTTCACATGTCGGCTTACGGAATTTTTAACTGAACTGCGTTGTTTCAATAAACACACACACACACACACACACACACACACACACACACACACACACACACACACACACACACACACACACACACACACACACATTGTTCATTTAGCTTATCTTCCTTTCCTGTACAAACAGCTTCAAGGCGGCGAATTTCAAGTGTGGCAATGCGGACATTGAAATATACGGAAACATGACCTACATGCGCAATTACACAGGAAGAAGTTACGTCAGTGGCGTCATTGTCAACATCTCCACAACCACTGATGACGGCCTAGTGACGTATCAGCTGTACACACTCGTCACAAAGGTGACTAAATTTGTCTCCATGTCGGCGTGTGTGTGTGTGTGTGTGTGTGTGTGTGTGTGTGTGTGTGTGTGTGTGTGCGCGCGCGTGTGTGTGTGAGTGTGTGCTAGAGTGTTGTTGTTGTTGTTGTTGTTTTGGGGGGGAGAGCGAGAGAGAGAGAGAGTGCGCGCGTGTGTGTGTGTGTGTGTGTGTGTGTGTGTGTGTGTGTGTGTGTGTGTGTGTGTGTGTGTGTGTGCGTGTGTGCGTGCGTGCGTGCCTGTGTGTTTGAATAGATGTGGTTTTCAACAGAATGATACAAACATTATAAGATACGTGACAGCTAACTGAATGCAGCCTGTGTTACACAGGGAGCCCAAGGACTCGTTGAAGGACGTGGAGAATTTCAACAGAGAACTGCAGCTGGAACTGAAGAACGAGAAGCCCGTTGTCTACGCCTTCATTCAACACGAGGCCTTCTCAAGGAGACGGATGTCAGACCATGCCATTTTTCGACGACAGCACGTGCCACACAGGTGAACAAACCCGTACCTTTCTCTCGTTTCTCGTCTGTATTCTGAGCATTATTTTGCACTCGACTTAAGATCCTGGAATGTGAAATCATCCTGGAATGTCAAGTCTATTAAAGAGTGATCAGAATAACAATAACAATCACCGGTTAAATCACACACACACACACACACACACACACACACACACACACACACACACACACACACACCGTCACACCGTTACTCTGATTGCACGCACACATTCGGACATTGACATATTGTTCAATTTATACTTGTAATAACTCGACAGTAAGTCTGTATGTATATAGTTTATTTTTATTTTTTATTATACTTTATTTCTGTTTGTCCTGTTATAACAGTCACGGTTGATTGGACATATGCCATAAAATAACAACAGTTATAATAGCTATTTATCTTGATTTTGGAATTCGCCAATTTAGCGTCTAGATCTTGTACGTCAAACAGGTTGGTTTAAACAATTTTTTTATTCACTGATCGTAATCATAAGCTCAACAAATAAGTACAGGAAACACGAAAGCAGTATGCTTACTTGAGTGTTACCCATATATAAAATTATAATCATACAGACATTTACGATGGCAAGATGGCAAATTGTTGTCAAAACGTCAGAGGCAACAAAACAAACAAAAGAACAAAATGACAACAACAAAATAAACAAACAAAAGAAAATCAAAAACAAAACGGGAGGAGGGGGCGGGGTTGAACAAACAAATAACAAACCGAAAAGTCTAGTGATGTTGTCATAATTATTGATCTGAGAGAGACAGAGAGAGGAAGAGAATTAAAACGTGTACTTCTTCGCTTGTATCATAAAAAATTTAGGCAGATTTTACAGATTTACAAGCGGTCTGTTTGGCGCAAAAAAAAAATCGTGAACTATAGCAAATATTTTCTTATTAGTTTCTAAATGTAGCTGGTCGTTTCCAAACAGGAGTGTACTGATATTTCGTTCGTTCTCATCTAGTTTATTAATGGTTTTACTTCTAATACTATTATAAAGGGGACAACGTAGTAGGAAATGCTCTGATGTTTCTGCTGTATATCCGCATGAACATATAGGGTCTTCTAATAGGTGGCGTCTGAATAAGTCATAATTTATATCGCTAATAGCAAGTCGAAGTCTATAATGCTTTACTTGTTCCTTTTCGAGCACCAAAATAATAATATATAGGAACCATAGTGTCATTCGTTGACAAATATTTTTTTTCAGCAGGCTAATTGAAGGATTTGTTTGTATAGTTTGAGGTAATGTGTTCCACAGTTGGGTAGTTGACGGAATGAATGAATTTACATACAGTT
>CAUZXP010000338.1:0-20056 GCA_963584105.1 Alviniconcha strummeri | reverse complement strand
GGGGAGCCCCAAGGAGACTCGTTGAAGGACGTGGAGAATTTCAAGACAGAGAACTGCAGCTGGAACTGAAGAACGAGAAGCCCGTTGTCTACGCCTTCATTCAACACGAGGCCTTCTCAAGGAGACGGATGTCAGACCATGCCATTTTTCGACGACAGCACGTGCCACACAGTGTGAACAAACCCGTACCTTTCTCTCGTTTCTCGTCTGTATTCTGAGCATTATTTTGCACTCGACTTAAGATCCTGGAATGTGAAATCATCCTGGAATGTCAAGTCTATTAAAAGAGTGATCAGAATAACAATAACAATCACCGATTAAATCACACACACACACACACACAACACACACACACACACACACACACACACACACACACACGCGCGCGCGCGCACGCACGCACGCACGCACGCACGCACGCACGCACGCACACACACACACACACACAGGGGGGAGGGACGATTTTGTTGCATAACTTGATCTGTATATTTGGCAAGACTCTCAAATGGTTTTAAATCATACTTGTGTAACAGAGTCCAGGCTGTAACATGTCAGTGATCGGGTCTGTTCACAAGAGAAGCTTCACTACGGGGTTCCTCGAACTGGGGCCCTATAGGTTTTACTCCGTACATCCAACCACTGTCTAAAGTCATTTCTTAAAGTAGGTGCGGGTCAACACAGATTTGCTGATGATACTAAACTTCAGTCTGCAGCTCCATCTGACTTTCATTCACTGACTGCTGACGTTGAGCAAGGTGTTTGACTCTGTTGGGAGATGGATGACTCGTAATAAGCTCAAGTTGAATCAATGACAAAAACTGACGCTCCTCTGCTTGAATCTCGCAGAAGTGTCAGTGTGTTTACAAGACAACCACTTGAGTGTTGGTAATCATAGTTCCTTCAAAGTCAATGCTAAATATGTTGAAGTCTACACTGACGCTGCTCAGTCTATGGTGAATACTACTGATCACATCAGTCGTTCAGCAATGTCTCGAGATCAGAAGAACTAGCCACGTATATAGTCACGTCTGTAGTAGTGTACATGTGAGTACATCAGTGTGTTGTTTGCGCCACGTGTGTAGTGTATGAGTACATCAGTGCTTTTTGTTTCATGTGCGTGCGTGTGTGTCTGTGCGATGTGTGTGTCTGTGTGTGTGTGTGTGTGTGTGTGTTTGTGTGTGTGTGTGTGTGTGTGTGTGTGTGTGTGTGTGTGTTGTGTGTGTGTGTGTGTGTGTGTGTGTAATTATTCGTTCACTCTGTACCCTCCCCACAGTGATCCCATGTGTCAAGAGGCAGCGGACATCGTGACGGGAGACTGCCCCGCCCTGGCGGAGAAGATGTACAACTGCAGCAATGTATTCGAAAACCGAAAAGTGTCCAGCTGGATGTCTATAATCCAGAGGCAGTACTGCACTGGGATTGACATCATTGCGGTAAGGGCCTGCAGACCTTTTAATGTTTCTGATGATAGCGTTAAGCGGCGGGTACAAACGCAGGTATTACAATTGTCTCTTCAACGTTAGTTTTGTGCAGGTATCAACACATCCTTGACACTACCGGTGTTGCTGACGACATTCATGATGACGGCATGATTACACTACAGGTGTTATTAACGAAGTTCCTCACGAAGGCATGATTGCACTATACGTATTGCTGACGACATTCATGACGAAGGCATGGCTACACTACAGGTGTTACTGACGACATTCATGACGAAGGCATGGCTACACTACAGGTGTTACTGACGACATTCATGACGAAGGCATGGCTACACTACAGGTGTTACTGACGACATTCATGACGAAGGCATGGCTACACTACAGGTGTTACTGACGACATTCATGACGAAGGCATGGCTACACTACAGGTGTTACTGACGACATTCATGACGAAGGCATGGCTACACTACAGGTGTTACTGACGACATTCATGACGAAGGCATGATTACACTACAGGCGTCTCTTACAACTTGCTGTTGCTAAAGATAATTTTCTTATTTATTTTTCTTATTTTTGTTTTTCTTCTGATTTGTGGGGGTGGGGTGGGTGTTGGAGGGTCGATATATGCCGAGAGACGTATAATTGTTTGTTTTACTGACTTGTGTGCAGGTGTACACCAGCTGTCTCCGCGTACTGTGTGGCCGGGTGGAGAAAAAAGAGGAGACTTGCCAGGTTCTGAAAGAGGCGATGGACAGCCGTTGTGGTACTTGGTTTGACACATTTCGACGAGAGCCGGAGAGGATTAAGATAGCTGACCTTTACCAAACGGCCGGCTGCTGGTCTGCCGAAGGCGGGGTTATCGCTCCGCCAATGTCTCCCCAACTTGGTTAGCTACATCATAGCTGGGACTGTCTATAGGGGTCATGGCTAGACCTGTCTATAGAGGTCATGGCTAGGACTGACTATAGAGGTCATGGCTAGGACTGTCTATAGAGGTCATCTCTATGACTGTCTATAGAGGTCATGGCCAGGACTGTCTACAGTGGTCATGGCTAGGACTGTCCATGGTTACGAATGTCTATAGAGGTTATGGCTAGACTGTCTATAGAGGTCATGGCTACGAATGTCTATAGAGGTCATGGCTAGATCTATATATCGAGGTCATGGCTAGGACTGACTATAGAAGTCATGGGTAGGACTGTCTATAGGACTGTCTATAGAGGTCATGGCTAGGACTGTCTATAGAGGTCATGGCTAGGACTGTATATAGAGGTCATGGCTAGAACCGACTAGGGAGATTATGGCTTGGATCCGACCAGCGGAGGAGGAAAACGATGAGAACGTTTAGAACCGGAACTGTCTTTGTACACTAGGCAGCGTTCCTTCTGCTCTTGTGTGGGGAACGTCTTTGCAAGTGATCTCATTAAACAAGTCTCTCATATGAAAAAGCTGGTTGTGAATACCGTGTAAGTGTGTGTGTGTGTGTGTGTGTGTGTGTGTGTGTGTGTGTGTGTGTGTGTGTGTGTGTGTATTTGTGTATTTGTGTATGTATGTATGTATGTGTGTGTGTGCGCGTGTGTATGTGTGTGTATGTGTGTGTGTGTGGGGGGGGGGGTGTCGTACACACACACACACACACACACACACACACACACACACACACACACACACACACACACACACACACCGTCACACCGTTACTCTGATTGCACGCACACTTGCGGACATTGACATATTGTTCAATTTATACTTGTAATAACTCGACAGTAAGTCTGTATGTATATAGTTTATTTTTTATTTTTTATTATACTTTATTTCTGTTTGTCCTGTTATAACAGTCACGGTTGATTGGACATAGGCCATAAAATAACAACAGTTATAATAGCTATTTATCTTGATTTTGGAATTCGCCAATTTAGCGTCTAGATCTTGTACGTCAAACAGGTTGGTTTAAACAATTTTTTTATTCATTGATCGTAATCATAAGCTCAACAAATAAGTACAGGAAACACGAAAGCAGTATGCTTACTTGAGTGTTACCCATATATAAAATTATAATCATACAGACATTTACGATGGCAAGATGGCAAATTGTTGTCAAAACGTCAGAGGCAACAAAACAAACAAAAGAACAAAATGACAACAACAAAATAAACAAACAAAAGAAAATCAAAAACAAAACGGGAGGAGGGGGCGGGGGTTGAACAAACAAATAACAAACCGAAAGGTCTAGTGATGTTGTCATAATTATTGATCTGAGAGAGACAGAGAGAGGAAGAGAATTAAGACGTGTACTTCTTCGCTTGTATCATAAAAAATTTAGGCAGATTTTACAGATTTACAAGCGGTCTGTTTGGCGCAAAAAAAAAAATCGTGAACTATAGCAAATATTTTCTTATTAGTTTCTAAATGTAGCTGGTCGTTTCCAAACAGGAGTGTACTGATATTTCGTTCGTTCTCATCTAGTTTATTAATGGTTTTACTTCTAATACTATTATAAAGGGGACAACGTAGTAGGAAATGCTCTGATGTTTCTGCTGTATATCCGCATGAACATATAGGGTCTTCTAACAGGTGGCGTCTGAATAAGTCATAATTTATATCGCTAATAGCAAGTCGAAGTCTATAATGCTTTACTTGTTCCTTTTCGAGCACCAAAATAATAATATATAGGAACCATAGTGTCATTCGTTGACAAATATTTTTTTCAGCAGGCTAATTGAAGGATTTGTTTGTATAGTTTGAGGTAATGTGTTCCACAGTTGGGTAGTTGACGGAATGAATGAATTTACATACAGTTCTGTTTTATAAGCGGGAATGACTCTTTCATGTGGTCGTCTACGATGATACGGGTTTGTTGTTGAAACTAGAGGAGGTACAAAGTTCGATAGGTATCCGGGGAACTGGTGATTAATCATTTTGTGACACATTAATAGCTTGTGACGTTTTCGTCTTTATTTTAGTGTGCAAAATCCAGATTCTTTATAGAACTTTTCGTGGCTTGTTCCTCTAACAGCTCCTAAAATAATTCTTATAGCTTCCAAATGCAGGTTTTCGAGCAGGTTTGAAAGTGTTCCAGAACAATTATCCCAAGCAATGTCGGCGTAGTCAAACTGTGGTAATATAAAGGATTTGTACATAGTATCCAAGGCTTTTCGGCATAGCTTGTACTTAAAGGAACGTAAACATGAAATGAGAAGGGCTACTTTTCTAATAATATTGTTTGCAGTTACTTTGACAAGTCAGATCTAAGTGTTTGTGACATTCCTTGTCTTCGAGAACAATATTTCCAAATAACAGTGGGTAAACTGGAAGGTTGCCTTTTTTTTAATGTTAACAATTTAGTTTTTTTCTTCAATAAAACTAACTTTCCATCGTTTCGCCCAGCTGTTAATTTTTTCAAAGTCAGCATTTAAAATTGCTACTCTTCTGTCGGGGTCTTTCAATGCAAGTGACAACTTGTGTCGTCCGCAAAAAGTTTTGTAACAGATTCAATATTTTTAATTATGTCGTTTATATATATATCAGAAATAACAAGGGGCCTAACACAGACCCCTGTGGAGCTCCAGAAAGTACTGTTCTGTATTCAGACTTGTTGCCTTTTATAACAACGGCTTGTTTGTGATTTTGTAAATAGTTTTGAAACCATAATGCCAAACTGCCTCTTATACCAACTGCTTCTATTTATTTTTTTCTCAATAAAACCTTGTGCCACACTCGATCAAAGGCTTTTGAAATGTCGAAAAAATGGATTATGTAGTTATTCCTTGATCGAATGATGTACATAAGTCATGATATATTGATATGAGTTGGTTAACTGTTGAGTCTCCTGGCATAAATCCTGACTAGGATGGAATAATAATATTATTAACCTTTAAATAATTCAGCACATGGCTGTAAACACATCGTTCTAAGACCTTGCCAACACAACTTAACAGCTTTTGGCTTTCATGTTGCTTAACGTCCACGGAGGCGGGATGACCTATTAGGGACGGGGACAGAGTGGGAAGGGGACGGGAGAGTGATTGGCTCGACCGCGGAAACCGCCCGAAAAAGACCGGAGCGACCGTAGACCGCCGCCAGAACAATGGAAGTGTTAAGGCGGTGTCCCCTCGCCATTGCCCAGCGACTTGTGCACTGTGCAATTGCTCTTTCAACCGCTGTGCTGGACAGAGTCACTAAGACAATGTCCGTTGCACCGCTGTTGATGAACAACTTGGACAACTCGAAGCAAAAGACGTCCAACTTGCTCAGCCCAGCTCCACCTCCCTACTCATGATCTCTTCTGGGCAAAAGTGAGGGTCCAGCTCCACCTCCCTCCTCTAAGATATCTTGATCTTTTGATCTCGCCTGGAACCCTGGAGTTAACAGCGAAATAGGACGATAATTATTACACAGATTTTCGGATCCTTTTTTATGTAGTGGTGTTACATGAGCAATCTTCCAAATGTTTGGAAAGATACCTTCATTGAAACAGCGGTTAAACAGGATGGTTAAGGGTTCTGTAATAATAACAACTGTAGCTATCAGCAATTTGTTATGGATCATATCGGGCCCTGTTGCCTTTGATTTGTCTAAAAAAAATATTACACTATGTACGTTAACGTGTGTAAGTATAACATCAGTAATTTCAGAGTCAGCGTACTCTACATTTGGAGTATTTTCGTTTGGATTGTCTAATGTCGATTGTTGAATAAAATAATCATTCAATGAGTTGGCCTTGTCTTCAAACAGGTTGAGAGGCATCAGAATCATTCTCTGAATAACATAAGATTAAGACTTAAATGGAACAAACAGCCTTTTCGTGTGCTAATTAAAGATGTAGCCTTTCCGTCCGACCTCCATTCTGAAGTGGATTTTAATCTCCTGTCAACCGCTATGGGTCACCCCAGGACCGTCAGACTCCGCCATTAGCAAATACACGTTTCAAAACCTTTTCTTATGTGTAAACCCTTTCTCGTGTCAAATCCACTAGATCAATCCAAGCACAAATATAAAACAAAACAAACATACACAAACATCAAAATGTAAATTTTCGAAGTTAGACACTTAGCAACACTAATGTAGTAGTAATGCCCTTGTTTAAAACTGGTATTATTGACTAATCCTTCTTATCTACCAGTATCAGATTAAGTCAAAACTCAATGCCATATGGCAGCAAACTGCGCATACCACATACCAGTTATCATCACCTTGCTGATTAACAAGAGTCATACAGACAAATCTATTAACGAAATATAGAGAATCATTTTGCGGAGAGAAAGAAAAAAATCAGAGAGAAAAAAATATCAGTCAGTCATGCACTGTACACGAAACAAAGAGTGTACTCACAAGACGACGTACGGTGCAGGCAAAGGTTTGAGTTCACTTTGCTGTTCAGCTCGACACATGTCCCCTCCTGGCGTGATGGTGTAACAAGCTGAAGGTGGGCCTTTTATAACCACTGCCTTCATTCTTCAGCCATCAATTCACACAGCAGTCTACTCCGACTCTCACTGTTCCCAAATAAGCAGCTGTTAAACTGGCGCATTACTGATCATCCAAAAAGCAGCTTCCGTTCTGAGGGGTGCATTTTAAGGATAATATCAAAACATATAATAGTAGGGAATTTACAGAGCACTTTCAGTGACTCAAAGCACTATCGCGAGGACACACACACGCAATACCAAGAAAGAACACACACACACACACACACACACACACACACACACACACACACACACACACACACAGTCGCAATGTCAGTCACACACAGCAGCGTTCGTTAGAATCAGGGAACAAGGTGTATGCCTACTCGTTGGCTGTGGCAGCGGTCGCGTTAACACACGTTTTATGCACTGTTCTAAATGTATCATCGGCATTTTTCACTTTTAAATGCCACATGTGCATTTTTCACAATTTTAAATGCCACAATCAATGCTTTGAAATCATGAAACACAAGACGAAGGGCTTTTTTTTTTTTTTTTTTTTTTTGAACCGCTCTGTCAGTGACTGGGTCCAAAAGGGACCACAGACACATTAATACCGTGCGCCAAACGCCGGGCTGAAAGTGAAGGAATAATGGTCCTGTTGAACTGACGCGTTTTTAATGACACGTGACGGGTTTGCTGCCCTTGCCGTGTTACAAGTCGGAACTGAAGGGTCTACACGGTTACCACGCTTTGCTTTCAGCATTATTGCAATTAGTTTTAGAATATTACTTTAGTAGCAACCATGCATGACTGGCAAAATCGTTTTCTTTCATTTCTGTACGGATTATTTCTTGGTCATCATAGACATAATGTGAGAGCTGAGTGAAGTGGACAATAAAAAGCAACACCAAAATGGAACTGTGCCAAAAAGCGGCAACAAAAGGAATGCCATGGACGATTGATTTTGTTTAACGCCTAAAGTTGAGGTCATGAAACTAGCAGTATGACAATAGTAATATAGAGCAGAACCGGGCATTGTGGGAAGCCTCATATGTAACCATACAGTGATACAGGTAGATTTATTTTTATTTTTTATCTTTATATATATTTAGAGCCAAGGTGCAAAATAGTTATATATGAATAAATCAGACTTGTACTTTGCGGGGAAACCAGATATTGCTGTTAACCCTTATATGCCCACTTTTTCTCTTTTTAAGTGAAAGTTTTATGGTTTCTCGACTAGTCAGTCTACGGCGAAGTGAGGTATGAAACTAAAAAGTTAGCAACAACATTTTCTGAGCTGTGTTATGCTTTGGTATGCCTGTAACGTTTCATGCATAACATAGGACACGAAATTCCTAATCCTACGTGTTAAAAACGAGGTTGCGTGACGTAGTATGCGCGTTGTTCCGTTTCTGATAACACATATGAGGTATAACTTTTTTAATATGTTCAAAACCGACCTAATACGTAGTTCGAAGAAAAGCTGATGTTTTGTTTTCTTTTTGCACATATTTTCAAACAGAAATAGGCAGCTATTTATATGTTGTCTGGTGTGTGTTTTCCCCTAGGTGCACACAGGTGTCAAACAGGTGCAAACTGTTACCCTAAATGTACGCATGAATGCTCTTCACAGCATTGCTTGTCCAATGCATGCATGCATCTTGTATTTGGCACCGTAGTAATCAAGACGAATGATTGATTGATTGAGTGAGTGATTTAAACAGCTATGCTCAGAGAGTGTTCTGCTCAATCCAAGTGATTCAAGTTGCTGTGATCACTATAAACAAACACGAAAATACCTACTCTCATACCAAACTGCCCTCCAGCATCCAACAGAAGCAACACATATATTATCAGGATGATTCTAGTCAGTGTTTCGGATTTCCCGGTACTTTGCGCAATGTATTGCACAGTGTATTGTTTCTTATGACAGTCTATCGGCAGACTGAAGGCACCTTCCACCACCTCCAAGGTGTTGATGGCAACGTTAACCTCATGCAGGTACGGACACAGTCTGACTTTACATATCTTGATGACTACGTTAGCCTCATGCAGGTACGGGTACAGTCTGACTTTACATATCTTGATGACAAGGTTAACCCCATGTAGGTACGGGCACAGTCTGACTTTACATATCTTGATGACTACGTATGAGCACAGCTCTGACTTTGCATGTCTTGATGACAGGGATCCTTGGGTCATTAATACAGAGAACAATTGCTGTTGACTTAGAATCTAATTTGTTTTCACGTAGTGTCCAGTTATTTTCGAGTTTTTGGCGTCAGGAGAGTTTTTGTCTTTCGTGATCTAAACATAAACACAAGCTTATAGTTATTTGTGAGGCTATTGATCACACGCGCATGTGGAACGAGAGTCAGACTTATAAGCCCATTAGCAAATCGGGATCGAATATGTCCCTATGGCAGATAATTTAATGTGAAAGTGCCTACACCCAACGTGAGCCCGAAGCGCACAACACAGAAAAATACACACACACAAACCTCGACACACACTACTATATCTCTTTGCGTGCATATGTATGCGTGTGTGAGTTTGTGTGTGTGTGTGTGTGTGTGTGTGTGTGTGTGTGTGTGTGTGTGTGTGTGTGTGTGTGTGTGTGTGTGTGTGTGTGTGTATGTGGGGGGGGGGCAGGGTCGGCGTCGCGACGCAGTGTGTGTGCGCGCGTGCGCGCGCGCTTGTGTGTGTGTGTGTTCGCGCGCGCGCACTGGTGTGTGTGTGTGTGTGTGTGTGTGTGTGTGTGTGTGTGTGTGTGTGTATGTGTGTGTGTGTGTGTGTGTGTGTTTGTGTGTGTGTGTGTGTGTGATGTTTGCAATTTTAAATTGGATAATCTATAGTTTTAGTCCCACATCCCCAACCCCTGTCTCCTTACATTTTAGATCTGTACTTGATGATGAGTTGATGCTTAATGTCCTCAGATGTCACCTGACATATTAGGGACAAGTTGTGACCAATGCCGAAGCACGGTTCAATAATTCTTTACGTCCACGGAAACCAGAAGGCTCGTTAGGACGGACAACCCAGGACGTCCACCTCGACTCTCACACAGCTCCTGAACTATGGTCTGTACTTGTCATGCCATATATTTAAGTATTAATGTCACTGTAAAGCGCCACGATGCTGCCCATAAATGGCTAGTTACTAATGTTTCAGAAACGTCGCTTAGGTACTTTTATTACTATCAAGTTTTATTATTAGATCCAAACAAATAAAATGTTCAAAAAACAAACAAACAAAAAAACGCTTATTTATTAGGACACAAACACAAAATCTGCAAATTTTCGTGGTAATCCTCTTTGTCAAGCAAAAAGACGACACTTAACAACAGTTAAACACTAGCAGTCATTCTTGTTTTATATTTTTATTTTTATTGTTACTATTTCCGATATCACGTTTTTATTTACCTGTGCGTTACGTCGTATATTTACAAGTTTATGCGGTAAACCATGCTGATTTACTGATTGACTTGTGTGCAGCTGTACGCCAGCTGTCTCCGCGTCATGTGCGGTCGTCTGGCAGGCAAGCTGGACGAGACTTGCCGGACACTGCAGGAGGCGCTGGAAGTCGGCTGTGACACACAGCGGCTGGAGCGACTACACCCTTAACCGCTTGCATCGGGGCGTGACGATAGGCGACATTCTCCAAATGGCCGTCTGTCCGTCCGCGGAGGTTGCCAAGTGTTCTTGTCTACGTAGAACAGAGTGATTACATTAAACGGTCCACTCATCGCAATCAATGTTTATGTGTGTGTGTGTGTGTGTGTGTGTGTGTGTGTGTGTGTGTGTGTGTGTGTGTGTGTGTGTGTGTGTGTGTGTGTTTGTGTGTGTGTGTGCATGCGTGCGTGCGTGTGTGCGTGCGTACGTACGTGTGCGTGCGTGTATATGTTTGTGTCTGTGTGTGTGTTTATGTGTGTGTGTGTGTGTGTGTGTGTGTGTGTGTGTGTGTGTGTGTGTGTGTGTGTGTGTGTGTCCTCCAATAAATACTGTGCCCCTAGGTCTACAAATCCACATCAGTGCATACGATACAGCCTCTGGTGATTTTGAATTCTCGAGTCATCCCCAACTCCCCACCACCGTCCAAAAAACAACAACGAAAATTCAACACTTGTTTTCGTACCTTGCGGACACCTGTGACATGTAATATCGCAACAGTTATTTGTGGCCCGGCTGCGAAAAAGGGAAAGGGGTGGAGGGAGGGTGGAGAAAGAATACAAGGGAATCAATTGTCAACATGACGCAAACCAACGCGCAGAGAAAATAAAGAAAAATAGGAAGAAAAAAAGAAGAAGAAATAAATATATTCTATCGTCATTGTAAACCCTGCCGATGTCAATAATTAGCGATTGTGTGAGTGTGTGTGTATGTGTGTGTGTGTGTGTGTGTGTGTGTGTGTGTGTGTGTGTGTGTGTGTGTGTGTGTGTGTGTGTGTGTATGTATGTGTGTGTGTGTGTGTGCGCCTGTGTGTGCGTGCGTGCGTGTGTGTGTGTGTGTGTGTGTGTGTGTGTGTGTGTGTGTGTGTGTGTGTGTGTGTGTGTGTGTGTGTGTGTACGTGCGTGTGTTTGTGTGTGTTTAACCCATCGTTTTCCTTCAAAATAGTTTGCTTTTGCAAAGAAAGATGCAGTCACCCGTTTTGTACATATTATTATAGTACAGACTGGAAGATATGCTAAAGATAGCTAACACTCGTTATTATTGTAATGGTATCTTAAATGTCGTCAACGGTTTTGTCTTTTTGAACATTTTATTTCATACACACGGTGTCACACGGTGACTGTTGCAGTTTAGTTACTAAGCTGCTTTTGGCTATGACTACACTGAGGTCATGTTAGGAACGAAATACCGTTCAGTGTGTTCACATTCTTAGGTTCACGTTTGTAGTGTTTCGAGACTCATTTATATTTCAAGAAAATAGTATGATTATTTCCTGATTTTCATCCTGTTGCTTGTGTTCCAGTTTTGATTCAGATGGTTTGCTGTGATTTCATTTTAAAATCTCGATCAACCCCTGCACATTATAATGCGCAGAGACAAAAAGAGAAACAAACACTAAGAAAGGCGAGACAGAGATCGCGAGTCACCGGTAAAAGATACAAAGAGACATAATTGATAAATCCGTCAAATCAACCAATCAGTCAAACCAAGCAAACAGTCAAACCAATCAACCAACGAATCAATCACACATACCATCAGTGAGTCAGTTAAAAATCTATCAGACACACCTTCACCACAATAGTTCGTTTGGGTAAACAAAACGGGGCTAATTTTTCATTGATCATTGTTTACAAAACAACTGATAACAATTTATTTGAACCTCCACCCCATAAAGAAAAGAAAAGAAAAAAAGAAGAAGAAAAAAATGAAAAAAGAAGAAGAAGAAGAAGAAGAGGAATTTGTTTTATATGACCAGTATAATTACTGGCATCTTTAAGGAGGGCGGGGGGTATTTTGTGTATTTAAGGTTCACAAGATATTAGACCACACCCAAAATAATTTACTTTTTGTTTCTCTCTCTTTTTTATCCTCAGTATAATTTGAAGACCAGGACATTATTGTTTTGTTCATTGTTTTTTCCACATTATAAAGCTTTGCCATCGCCGCATTAAAGTATTTGTATTCGGTCGCTACATTACCTTTGTAAACCAGACGAATACAAAGACTGTACCAAGTTACTGTTTTAGCTTTCGACGAGAACACTGTTGCTTTTTGTCCTGGTGGCTCGCATTGATTATAGTGTGTTTGCATTCGTCGTCTCTTTGTAAGAAATTCGTTGGTGGCGTGATTTGATTTTTTTATTATCTGAAGAACTGAAAGAAAGACATCAAAATATTTACTGGCTAGATGCTGTTGATATAATTTTGAACCGATCAGAGAAAACCGGTAAAAGTCATAAAAAGGCGCAGCTGTACGTATGACATCTGTTGCGACTTCTTCAATGGTCATGATATCAGATACTGCTGTGAGAGAAAGGGAGATGACGTCACCATGGACAGTGGACAATGTGAGCCAATCAGCGAACAGTGTCCCAGAAAACTGCATCATCCTGGGCATAAACACGACTATCCCGTGGGACAACCCCAACAACCTCATCAGTCGTGAGGCGGAGTTCCTCTTTCACAGGATCAAGACCACCATCCTCATCCCTGTCCTCTTCCTCATCGGCTTCCCTGCCAACTGCATCAACATGGCCGTGTTCTTCAAGCAAGGCCTCAAGGAGAGAATCAACTTCTGTCTCTTCTCTCTCGCTCTGGTCGACCTGCTGTCTTTAACAGGAGTCCTTGCTTTTCACGCAGACAAGCTCTTTTCGTTCGCAGACGAGGAGCGCAACGGTGCAGTGGCTCGGTTTGTTGTCAACAACAACCTCATCGGACTGTATGGCATTGTCTACGGCTCCACGTTTCTGTCTGTGATCATCTCAACTGAACGATGTGTCTGTGTCTTGTTTCCCCTGAGAGCTCAGAGATGCATTCCGACAAAAACTCTCGCATTCATAATTGTTGTCTGCGTGTCGGTTCTTGTGTTTGCGCGATTTGCAGTCACTGCCATGTATCAGGTCACGTGTTTCTACGAGATGCGCACACAGCGGCGTTCCTGGCAGTTGTACGTCAACAGTTACTACTTTCGGAATCAAGCCATTCTCAACGCTTTAAATGGCGTGTTTTACGGGTTTTGCCTGACAGTCGGTTTTCCAATCATCGTATTGATAATGACCATCATAACATCTGTCAGACTGACTCACATTGTGCGTTGGCGCAGCCAGACGTCGTCCAGTTTGTCCAACAAAGAGATCGGCGTCACCAAAATGCTCATCGCTCTGTCCATCGAGTTCTTCGTCTTTTCCATTCCTATCATCGTCCTTCGAGTTGTTCCTGTGTTTGAGCCGAGACTGAGAGCTGGGGGAGAGTTCACAAATTCCTTCAATGTTCTCGCAACTCTTTCTGAGATTTGTTCTTATCTGAGTTCCTCTGTTAATTTGTTTGTGTACTATTTCACTGGCACAAAGTTCAAACAAACACTTCAAGGCCTGCTGCATTGGAAAACATCAGCCAAGGTCATTAGAAGAAGACAATCTAACTCCACTGTAACAGTAACAGAATAAGTCAGCTGTCTGTGGACCGGTCAGACAATTCCAGCAGTTGAGTCAATAATAACTATTTTTGTCATTTAGGATCATGGATTAATTTAAATTGTTATTTGTTTTCAGGGTTTAATTACTAATTTATATTTCGTCGTCGTCATTGGCTCAGACAGGAACACCGATATCTCAGACAGGGACACTGGTAGCTCAGACAGGAACACGGTAGCTCGGACTGGAACACCGGTAGCTCAGATAGGAACACCAGTAGCTCAGTCAGGAACACCGATGGCTCAGACAGGAACACCGGTAGCCGGGACGTATGCCGCTGTAAACAGGAGGTTCTCCACAGGGCCGTACAGCTTCTCCCTCACCGCTGTGTCAGCAGGCCATGTGTCTGCTATCAGATTCTGGAGGGTCTGACAGTCCTGCAGGAAGTGTTCCGCCGTCATAGGCGACGTGCTGCAGTGACACACAGCAGACTGTTCAAAGCGGAGAGAATGGAAAGAAACATCTCAGACCTGGGAAGGTGGAGCTCACGGCCTAAAGCCCGTTCTTAACTGGGCGAATGTTTGTTCGCCCGAACATACTTCGGACACTTCGACGAACTATGATTCGATTCTTAACTGAACTTTTAGTTCGCCGAATATGGTTCGGACAGTCCAAACTTTACTTCATTCTCAGCTGGCTTGTAATGAGATGCAAGCTTCGGCCCGAACTTGCGGCAGACGCACAGCAGACAGCATGATCGAAAATGTAGACTAAAGTCAAGTCAATATACTTTAATCATCCCTCACAGGGTAATTCAACTAACTACTATCTCTTTCTGGGTCTCCGAGACAAGGCTGCGCCTTCCACAAGTCAACAAATAAACACATTCCCTCCGAAGCGAGTGAAAAACCTAGCGACACCGTCATCCATTTTTATTTTTGTTTTTTCTTCATTCACAGGAGAGCTCTGCTCTCAGCCAGTCAGAGACAATGATCGTCCAATAGGGCGAATGTTCCCAGGACATGTTGAGCGAAGGTTTTTGGACCACGAATATAGCTTCGACGAATACTTCCAACTAGGTTCGCGAAGAAAAGTTGGCCCAATTAAGAACCAAATAGCTTCGCCGAATACTTCCAACTAGGTTCGCGAAGAAACATTCGCCCAATTAAGAACGGGCTTAAGCCTTGGCGGGCAGCCCAGCCAGGAGAAGACCACTCCAGAAAAGAACTAGCGGAAGCCGGTCGTGCTGGGCCGGCCGTGAGTGTGCGGATAACGTGCAGTAAATACCACGCACACACGCTCCCGTAACCCCCCCCCCCACACACACACACACACAGAAGCACAATGCGTTGTATCAACGGACAACCACTTTCGGAGGCAGGAAATGTATGTGGAAAGGATATGAATTGATGAGTTGATGCTTAATGTCCTCAGATGTCATTTGACATATTAGGGACAAGTTGTGACCAATGCCGAAGCACGGTTCAATAAAAACCACATACGTAAGGTGTATGCGTGTTTAGCTGTAACCTGCCACCTGCACTTTTGGCAGAATGACGGGATTTTTTACGTGCTACTGTGGTAACACGGGGGTGGAACGGATACCGAAATAAGAGTCAGCACAGAAAGTCGACCCTGGAGAAGAAAATTCTCCCGCCGTTCCAGCAGGGATTCGAACCCGCGACCTTTCAATCACGAGTCCGGCGCTCTAACCACTGAGCTATCCCCGCCCCAGGATACGAATTTGTAAATGAAGAGCTATTGTAGCCAATCACAGCGCAGAACAACCGTCAACGCTGACTTACACTTTGGCGGGCTATCGCGCGTAGCTCTCCGAGTCGGACATGGCGACACTAGAATTATTTCAGAAGACACATGCGCATGAATATAACGATTACTACGACGATGGGACTGGACTCGGAAGACAAGTACGAGGCTGTTGGTCAAAGTTCGGTTGCATCGCTGAACTTCCGCCGCTTGGCTGTCGCTCGTTTATGCGACGGAGCTGTGGCAGCAACGCTGACGTCATGACCTCTGTGACGTGTCCTGCCGCTGTGACGTGCCGCATATGTCTGCGCCGGCCATTAAACGCTGTCGTCTGCAAACAGAAATTCCTGAGGACGTCGCTCATGACCTTGGTCTTTGCATGAAACACCTTGGCTGTGGCTGAACACCTTGCCATCGAGTGAATACCTTAGTCTCATTTCAGTCTCGCCATCTTTGTCAGCATCGGTGGTCATAGCGGAGCAATAAGACGTGGAATTGCGACATCATGGTGACAAACCCCAGCGTCCAGAACTGCCCGAAACAGTCACTATATCGACGACTAGGTAAACGAAAGGCAGCACAAGCTTCGGCAGGCCTGCCCGGCATCTGGGTCATCCTTGCACAGTGCCAGCCACGATGGACAGGTCATTTAGCTGGCACACAGACCAACAGCTGCCGGAAAGACTGCCACGCCGAGCTTCAGCAAGGAAAGCATTCCCACGGAGGCCACAATAAAGAGCTCAAGACATCTAAAACTATCACTCAAAGTGTCCATCATGAACCCTGATGCCAACTGTCGCTCTTCCGCTCAGACAAGGCTGCACTACCTGCGTACCAACAGGGCAGCCACAGCAGACTCCGATTCGCAACAGATTCGGGTTCCGATTCTTCTTTCGCCAAGTTTAACAACAAAGAAAGTGTCTTGAAGAGCGAAAAGCATACAAACATAGCAAACAACAACACTAACATACCTCAATTTCAAAATCTTCAATATAATGCAGCCCGCCTCATCTGTCATTCTGCCAGCTATGATCACATATCACCGATCCTTCGATAATACGAACGCAGTGTTCAGTGCAATGTGCTTCTTCTTACCTTGAAATCACTGAAAAACAATCTCATCAAACTGTATGTTTTGTCTCAGCAACTCCGACCGTAGGCGGCATATGGAAGAATTCCTGCTGTTCTTGTTTGGGGGCTGTATTTGTGCTTGATATCATTAACATGTCCTTCACAGGACAAATAACTTGTTGTGAATGTGTGTGTGTGTGTGTGTGTGTGTGTGTGTGTGTGTGTGTGTGTGTGTGTGTGTGTGTGTGTGTGTGTGTCTGTCCTGTACCTAGCAAATGTGTGTGTGTGTGTGTGTGTGTGTGTGTGTGTGTGTGTGTGTGTGTCTGTCCTGTACCTAGCAAATATATACTAACAGACATTAAGTGAAAAACATTCAAGTGTACACGAAAAAAGACAATACCTTAGGTGAGCTTTTGGAGGGAGCCGCTGAACCCTTAGATGCCATTTTGTGGGGACTGGCGGAACCCCTAGAGGCCGTTTTGGGGGATCGGCTGAATCCCTATCTGTCTCCGAAGAACACTTAGCGGACTCGCACGGAACCCGGGCATCGGCTGATACCGTCCTCGATTTCCCAGAGGAAGCCTGAATGCCGGTCGATACCGATCCGGGTCCGCCAGAAGAATGCACGTTAGACTCCATCGTCCTAAGTGGATGTTCTGAAAAAAAGAAGAGAGAGAGAGAGAGAGAGAGAGAGAGAGAGAGAGAGAGAGAGAGAGAGAGAGAGAGAGAGAGAGAGAGAGGTTAAATATGTCTGACATTCAACAGATTTGGACTCTCTTCAAGAAGGAGCCATCTCTGTCTTTTGATGCTCTTCAGGGTTCCGGCAATGGCTTGAAAACCCTTCTGAACTACAAAGGGGAAATTTTTTCGCCGACTCGACTATCAAAAATCGGGGCCAGTTTGTTTCATTTTTCATGAGCATCTCATTGTCGGAATCCGTATCTGAATCGTCATCGCATACTCTTTTTATTTTTGTATTGTTGTTTTGCTGCCATTGTATGTTAAGTAATCTTTCATTACATTTTGTCCTCACCCGCCACAGAGCCCAACAAGGGGATGCACACAAGCGGAAACTCCAGCAAGTGCGCACTAGGGCTCAAAACGCAATATACTCATGTGATAAAAACAAAACAAAGTTTACTTCTATCCCGTGATTGACCCTGAGCCGCTGCTTTCAAATCGAGATTAGCACAAAGCACGACCAGCCGATTGATTGGGTCGGGCCAACCCAACCACCCGTCTAGAGGAGGTCCGGGCCGAAGAAGCGTGTTGGACCCCCCGGGAGACCTCAGCCACCAGGATCCCATCCTCCCACGACACGGGATGCAGCGCACGGCAAACACGCTGGGTCTGAAGGTGACCGAAGAGAGCAAGAAGAATTATGTAAAGAAAAGCTGTGTTGTGGATAAATACAGGAGAATGGCGGGTTAGATAGAAATAAGTTGTAAGAAGGGAGCTGAAAACGGAGGTATCGTGGAGAGTTTTAGGAATGAAATATAGTTCAAAGGACAGGCAGACAGAAACTAGACGTAGGAAAAAGAGTGAAAGGGGTGGAGCAGCTTAGTTTAAACACCCCCTGCGCGAGAGGCCGGCTCCTTGGGGGCAGGACTGGGCTAAGGCAATTGTTATTCCTATTCATTAAAAAGGAAACATCGAACAAGTGGATAACTACAGGGGGGTATCTTTACTTAGTGCTGTAAGTAAATGTTACACTTCTGTATTCAGCGCTAGGCTGTATCTTTAGTTGGAGGAAAATGCCGCAGTTATGGAAAGTCAAGCTGAATTTCGTAAAATCTGTTCTATTGTTGATCAAATATTTAACCTTTATGCTATTGTTCAAATATGCCTAAGCAAGAATGGGCAGACATCATATGTCGTATTTGTGGATTTTAGGAAAGCATTTGATCCCATACGACATGAAAAACTTTTAGATTGCATTAGAAATCAATGAATTAAGGGCAAGCTTTTTTGGTGCTGTTTGGGCTATGTGTAACTCACTACTTTCTTGTATACGGGCCAACTGCAAGTACACTGAGTTTTTCGAACGTCCTGTTGGTGTTCGACAAGGATGGGTGCTGAGCCCAATACTGGTTTTGTTGTTGTTGTTGTTCATTAACCAACTGGAAATCATGCTACAGAAAAGGGCAGACATCGAATACAGCTAGTGCCAGGGGTCATGGAACTATTTATTTTACTTTTTTTGCAGATCACGTAGTCTTACTATCGACAACACCTACTGGCTTTCAAAACCATTTAGACAGTCTTAAAACATGCTGACAAGTGATGAAAATGGAGGTAAATAAAAGTCATGGTATTCAGCAAGGGCGGATTTATGGCTAAGCATGAACAATGGTTTTATTATGACACCAGATTGGAAGTTGTTAATAAATACTGCTATCTAGGTGAATATTGCTAACTCGATTTTAATTTTACCACGAAACTGAGAAATTCAAGGAAATGACACGAAAACATCTTTAAAATATTTGAGTCCAACGCGCAACCAATTTAACTATCTTCGTCTGAAATTTGGGGACTACAAAGACTTAGGAATATTGAACAAAAATCCACTTAATGGCTTCTAAAGGATTTATAGGAGCTCCGATTAGAACACCCAATAAAATGTTTATGGTGATTTAGGAATATTTCCTCTTTTCATAAGTAACTATCTTAGTAGCATTAAGTATTCGTTTCGATTACTAGAAATGGAAAATGACGGACTACAAAAAACAGCTTATGAAATTCTGCTGTGTTTAGACAGAAATGGAAAAGACTGCTGGGCTTCTAGAATTACGGAAATTTTGTGGGAACCCGGATTCAACTTTGTATGGCTGCAGCAAGGGGTTGGTGATAAAAACTCTTTCTTTTTTTAGTTCATTCAAACAAAAGCTAGTAAATATGTTATTACCGGAATGGTCTGGCGTTATTAGAGAAAAAGATAGGCATGAGATTTATCGGTCCTTCAAGACTATCTTTGAAAAAGATAAGTATATTTCAAGCACTGATATATATTGCTTTAGAGTGGCTATATCACAGGCTACATTTTGAGTATTTCCATTAAAAAACAACTTACACCGATACAACGTTTTATTTCTAGACATACATTTTGCCTTCTGCATGAATGAAATTGAAAACGGACATTACTGTTTCAATGTCCTATGTATGCGGACTACGGCATGAAATTTATACCAGATTCTTACATTAGACCCTTAAAAACAGAACTTGAAGCAAGAAATCAAAGTCTCTGTTGGCTTGTGTCAAAAATTATTTTTCATGCCACAAACAAAA